>JBBPNP010000190.1:0-48399 GCA_038090955.1 Xerocomellus intermedius
CCACAGAAACCGCTGCACGCAAGGCTAATAATGTGACAACTGGCCATAATGCCACTCGGAGAGCGTGTGTCTGTGGGGTGACAGCCAACACTGCTACAAAGAAATATCCAAGCAAGGGTGGTAGGACATGTGATACAAAGATCATAGTGTCGATGGGCACTCGGATTGACGGGAACAAACGGCTTCCCACAAGGACAAAGTAGGGAAAGGACATGATCGAGTCCATCGGCGACCTTTATAGTTCTCCATGGCAGCGGCTGGAGTAAATGGTTCCCAATTCAGCAGAACGAAGAACAAAAACCAGGCACTTGCAGCCTGCAATGAAAGTCATAGCGTCACGGACACAACCAAAGCATATAAAACGCCACAGCCTGATCTGCCACTTGAGCAAAATGAAATATGCGGTCGGTAAGTCTTGACCGACTTACGGACCTTTACGACCGTGGGACGAAGGCTTCTGATTGGCCAACGTCCTAATCTTCTCGCCTACTCATTATCTCACATGTCAAATTTCATGATAATCCATATCAGTTGTTACGCGACAGGTTAGATACTTATGCCATCAGTAAAACACCCTATTTCGCACAGAGGGTACAGACCCCACAGATGGTACAGACCTCACAGACTTTGTACCAATTTTGTTTAGACATATAGATTGCTCCAAATATAAATAGGAATGTCTAAATCTAACCCACAAGACTAAGTTGTGAACCTCCCCCCTATGATGCACGCTGCCCAATGTCCAGGCACCAGAAACTGTGACCTTGACTGGGTACAGCTATGGTGGAACAGGATGGGTTGAATGCTTCCGGATGGAAGGAACCCAAAGTCTTACAAGGACGCGCTCCAACTGTTCGAAGAACTGACTGAGCCTGAGATCGGAAACATGTCGCTGGGATGCTGGCATTTAATGATAACAAAGCTTCGGGGTGGGTTAGCATTCATTCGGGAAGATGAATTCATAGAGCATGTGGGGAAGAAGTGGGCGGAACAGTGTCTTCCTAAGTAGTACTGTAGTTTCTCTATGTTTAATCGGAATCGCGTGGACAATATCTAAGTCTGCGGATGTCATGTTCACAAAATTGTGCACGTTACGTCACTAAAAAAAAGTCGTGTGGATGATGTTTACAAAATTGCGCGCGTTGTCACTAATAAAAAGTCACGCACGCAGTGCAGTTAAATATCGCGGGAATTTATTGGCACTGTTTCAAACCTTGATCGTTTCCTAGACGCTCTCGCACTCAGAAGTGTTGGCGTAAACCTTGCGTGCGCATGCCAGTGGAAATTGTTTGTTCGTGTGGGCGCAGCTACTATGACGATATGATGTATATAATTGACGCGTAATGTCTCAGTGACTAGACTTCTTAAAGTGGTCACCGCATCAATGGCGTACATAGTACACTAAAAGGAAATAAAATAAAAAATTGGTGCACCTACCACCCCCGGAATGCAACCTTGTCTCGCAAAAAGGACTAACGACTACCCACTGGCAAGCGCGCCTCGAGGTCTCCGATCATTATACACTCCCCACCCACCCACATATGCACCCGGTCCCATCAACCCAACTTGAACACCTCCAGGTCCCCCAAACGTGCCACATTCTTCTCCCGCTCCTCCTCTATCCGATTTCGTCTCCCTCCACCTCGACGTCCAGCCCATCCCCTTGAAGGCGGTGGCGCAGCCTGCGTCGACGGCGACAACGAATCGAAAAAGTACTTTTGTGGGTTATATGCCCGTTCTTTCTTGTCTTCCTCCTTGCCAATCTACCCCCTCGGACGTCACACCTTCACCTCCGAGGTGTCCTTGCTCTTCTTAGGCACGATGGCAGCCTTGTCAAAACGTGCATTGAAACTTTCGAAATCAAAGCCTGTCCTCGGTACTTTCAAGTTGAATTCATCTTGACAGTTGTTCCATGGTCATGATGTCCGCGGCGGCCTCCTCTACCAACGGGTCCGTTCGTCCCACGCAAGTCCCCAATCGCACGCTCAACAGACTCGAGGGATGTAGCAGCTGCTTGTATAGAGTTAGTAGGGCGGCGTCCATTGGCACTCGTACTTGGAACGTCACTCGGAGGAGCAGCCGGGACTTGCAGCGGTTGGGGTACCTCTGGGACGATGCGTGGTTGCTGTGGTGTGGGTTGTTGGGGAGGTGGTGGCTGAGTGTCGAGCGCTGAGCGACCTCTTGTTGCTGATATGGAGAATCATGTGACGGATACTGGGGTGGTGCTATCCTAGGCGCGGATGGGCCTAACACCACACGTCAGCATAACAGCCAGGGAGATACAGGTCGGGATGAATGTGCCAGAACTACAGGAAGCCGGATACTGAAAAATATGTATCGTTAATCCAAGAATTTAAATGCTGCACATTGCCCGTTGGATTGATTGATATAATAGAATTTATTGATCTAGTTCTGCATTATCCAAGCATTATCCGGCTAAACGTCGAGGTAGGTATGCATCACGCAGAATCCTTGCAAACTAACTTGGAAAATCCAAAAACCTATGGAGGGTAGATGACCTGGGGTATGAGTTACAAGGGAGTTGACTTTATCCGCCTCTGCGCACATCGACCTTAGCTCAGGAAGACCCTCAATTTCTTTTTGTGCTAGCTATCCTTCCAATCGCAGCTCTTCATCAAACGTTACGAATATGCCCCGCAATTATCCGCCCATAAAGAGGCGCTTCCCGATCTCCACTTTTAAAACTGAAGGGCAATCCAGAGGACTCAACCATGTCCTCCGCATCTTTTGTTTTGCTGTCTCTGCGGAATGCTCTTGGTATCCCGTCAACCGAAATACCTATCGACAGCACCACGTTTGTATTGTATGTCCTCCCTCCGGTGGTTTGCTACTTCGTAGTAGCGCTGTTGGCAGTCACACCTCAGACACGCGCTGTCCGTGTCGTATTATGGCCACTCATTGCGTTGTTGGCATTGCGCGCAGCACTTTCCGTGGATATGTCACTCGGCAAGCCCGAGCGAAAATTCCTCAACATTCTCAAGGTGGTAAGAGTCTTAAATTTCAACACAAACTTCTTCAAACGTCCCTAGAGGACAGACTCACATAGGTTTCCCTCCAGCTCACCATGCTCTCTGTTGGCTCCCGTACCCTTGACTGGACATTTTCGAAGGAGCCACTTGTGCGACGCCTCCGTCCTGCGAATAATTCTCCGTCAACCATCATGGATGCCCTTGACCTTGCCTCAAACCTTCGTGGTCACGGCTGGGAATGGTCACGTGGATTGTACATTCCGCGCGAAACACGTCCAGTTAATCGCATAGCGTTCGTTTGCTGCGCATTCCTTTCTGCGGTTGCACATGCCTTGATATGCGGTGCCCTCCAGCGAGCAGTTCTGTTGTTGGCCCCTATGGGAGTTGGACCCATCCCCGGAGGATCGACTATTTTCGATGAGACCCTTCCTTTTCTAGTGCGATACCTACGAGCGAGCATCATTTCAACGTTTACTGCCATTGGGATTTATGCCAACCCGCAGATGGGTTATGACTTAGCTACCATACTTGCCGTTCTCGTCCTTGGACAAGACCCCGCTCAATGGCCTCCTTTATTCGACGCCCCATGGCGCGCCACATCACTGAGGGACTTCTGGGGCCGGAGGTGGCACCAGTTGTTCCGCCACTTATTCCTCGTCTTAGGTGGTCATCCGCTTTCCTTCATCCTTGGCCGCACGGGCATCGTTATCGGGGCATTCCTGGCTTCCGCGGTCATCCACCACATCACGATGGTCGTACTCAATAGCCAGGTGGAATTTTGGCGGATGCTACTTGGGTTTGGGATGATGGGCCCCGGTATCCTTGCCGAGCGGGCATTTCATCAATTGACAGGGAGGCGGGTGGGTGGGGTAGTAGGGTGGGTCTGGACGATGGCATGGCTTCTACTGTGGGGTAATGTGATGGTCGAAGGGTTCGCACGAGCTGGAATGTTTGGTTGCGCGAGCTTTGTCGACAGCTCGTTGCCGGTGCGTATATCAATGGAGCATTTGGTGATAAATCTCGACGTCTGGTTACATACCATTTAACAAGGAACGGCAACCCTCCTCCAATTTCGGATTCTTTGTATTAGGATATGACTGTCGTCGCATATAATTGGAAGAATTGTAACACGGCAGATAGCTCACTGAGGGCCTGACAATCCCAAACCGGTCAGACATGCCTTAAATTCGAGGGTAGTCAACAAGTACATGATTATTCGTTACATCGCATGCAACCAAGCATCAAAATTCGCCGCCAAACGCTCGACCACTGCCCGTCCCGGCACTACACTTGCGGTGAAATTAAAATACCCGAACAGTCCAGCCCTTGCTTGTGCATCCATAATCATGTTTCCCCACAGGAGAAGCCACGCCATTGTCCAGACCCATCCTACCACCCCACCTACCTTCCTTCCCGTATGCTGCTTGAATGCCCGTTCGACGAGGACAACTGCTGCCATCATCCCAAACCCAACCAGGATCCCACGCAATTCCAACTGGTCGTCGAGCGAAACCATCGCGATGTGGTGAAGCACCCCGGAGGAGAGAAATGCCCCGATAATGAACCCCACCCTGCCTAGAAAAAACGAGAGTGGATAGCCGCCCTGGATGAGAAATATGCGGCGGTAAAACTGATGCCACCTGCGTCCCCAAAATTCACTTAGCGATGTTGCGCGCCACGGGGCGTCAAAGGCCGGGGGCCATTGTGCGGGATCCTGTCCAAAGACGAGCATTGCAGTTACGGTACATGCGTCGTAACACGTCTGGATAATAGCATAGACCTCGAACGCGGCAAAGACTGAGATAATACTCGCTCTGGGATATCGCACGTGGAACGGGAGCGTATCGTCAAAGATAGATCCTCCAGAGAGGCTCCCGGGTCCGATCGGAGAAAATGACTGGATGGCGCTGTGAAGGACGCCACAGAAGAGGGCATGGAAAGCCGCGGACAAGATTACATGGAATGTAAATCCTCTGCGGTTGGTTGGACGGGTTTCCCGGGGAATGTACACTCCGTCTGACCAGTCCCAGCCGTAACCGCGCAAGGTCAAAGCGAGGTCGAGAGCATCCATAACTGTCGATTTAGATTTCTTCGCGGGACGAAGATGCCGTGCGAGTGGCTCTTTTGTCAATGTCCAATCGAAGGTGCGGGTGGCTATGAGAATCATCGAGAACTGGGGATCGTGATTTCACTGTCTGGGCAGAGTTGTTGCGGAATGAAACACTTACGACAAATAAGGCGTTGCGGAATTGTCGATCAGACTCGCCAAGCGACATGTCCACATAAACCGCTGCACGCAAGGCTAATAATGTGACAACTGGCCATAATGCCACTCGGAGAGCGTGTGTCTGTGGGGTGACAGCCAACACTGCTACAAAGAAATATCCAAGCAAGGGTGGGAGGACATGCGATACAAAGGTCATAATGTCGATGGGAGTTCGGATTGATGGGAACAAGCGGCTTTTCAGAATGACAAAGCAGGGGAAGGACATGATCGAGTCCTCTGCATCGACGACCTTTATAGTTCCCGATGGCATCGGCTGGAGTAACTGGATGTGGCCCCATGGCACTTGTGACGTTCCCAATGCAGCAAAACAAAACAAGAACAAAAATTAGGAATGGCGTGCAATGAAAGTCAATGTGAGACACTGCAACCAAAGCACGTAAACGCCACTAGGCCGCCGGTGTGCCAGTGCCTGGCAGGAAGGTGTTATCCAAGCCTCGTTGTCGTTTACTTTTATGGTTAGAGCATCGGGTAATTGAATTCCCTCACAAACAACAGATCTCTGACAATTAAGGACGGCTTTTTGATGGCGATGTGAATGCGCTGCCCAGAATATGGTTTGTCATATAGAAAGAGGCCCAATTCCAAGTCAGAACGAACCTTGGAATGTTGGCGGAAAAAACTTCAAGTATATGTGCGCGTGGTGCAAAAAACATACCTAAATGGGAGAGACAATTTCAAGTATGGACTTAACATGTCGGCAATGGCAGCTCCGCCCGTCCCTGCCTGTTGGGCAGATGTTGAAATATAGGCGAGAATTGGGGGGTTGCCCACACTGGAGAACGAGGCGATCTACTCATAGTGGAATTCCCCGAGTGACTGTGATAAAATTGAAACCCAGAACGACCTTACACAATCAGTGGCTGCGCGAGCAGCTCCTCAGCGGTGCGGGTATCGGTGGAGCATTTGATGGTAGATTTCGACGCCTGGTTACTAATCCCAGGAACGTCAACCGCCCTGCGATTTCGGATTATTGGTAGTAGGATATGACTCCTGATTAAAGTGATACTATCGTCGCACACAATTGGAAGACCCGAAACGCAGCACATAATTCACCGATAGCCCGACGATCCCAGACCGGTTCGAGACGGCCGTGAATTTAGGGGTAGTAGAGGAGCAAGTGCATGATTATTCGTTACATCGCATGCAACCAAGCATCAAAATTCGCCACCAAACGCTCGACCACTGCCCGTCCCGGCACTACATTTGCGGTGAAATTAAAATACCCAAACGCCCCAGCCCTTGCGTATGCATCGACAATCAAGTTTCCCCACAGGAGAAGCCATGCCATCGTCCAGACCCACCCCACCCACCTTCTTTCCTGTAAACTGCTTGCTCGCCCGTTCGGCGAGGATACCCGGTGCCATCATCCCAAACCCAACGAGGATTCCCCACGATTCTGACTGGTCGTCGAACGAGACCATTGTGATGTGGTGAAGCACCCCAGAGGAGAGAAATGCCCCGATAATGAACCCCACACTGCCTAGCAAAAACGGGATTGGATAGACGCCCTGGATGAGGAACATGCGACGGAAAAACTGGTGCCACCTGCGTCCCCAACATTCACTTAGCGATGTCGCGCGCCACGGGGCGTCAAAGGCCGGGGGCTATTGTGCGGGATCCTGTCCAAAGACGAGCGCTGAGGTTATGGTACATGCGTCGTAACACGTCTGGAGACCAGCATAGATCTCGAGCGCGGCCATGACCGAGATAATACTCGCTCTGGGATGTCGCACGTAGACTGGGAGCGTTTCGTCAAAGATAGATCCTCCAGAGAGGCTCCCGAGTCCAATCGGAGAAAATGACTGGATGGCGCTGTGAAGGACGCTACAGAAGAGGGCGTGGAAAGCCACGGACAGAATTACATGAAATGTAAATCCTCTGCGGTTGGTTGGACGGGGGTCACGGGGAATGTACCCTCCGCGTGACCAGTCCCAGCCGTAACCACGCAAGGTTCAAGCGAGGTCGAGAGCATCCATAATTGTTGATTCAGAATTCTTCGCGGGACGAAGGTGCCGTGCGAGCGGCTCTTTCGCCAATGTCCAATCGAAGGTACGGGTGGCTATGAGGATCATAACTGGGGGTGCAGAGGGGATCGTGATTCCACCGTCTAGGTAGAGTTGGTGAATGAAAAACTCACGACTAATCCACAGAAACCGCTGCACGCAAGGCTAATAATGTGACAGCTGGCCATAATGCCACTCGGAGAGCGTGTGTCTGTGGGGTTACAGCCAGCACTGCTACAAAGAAATATCCAAGCAAGGGTGGGAGGACATGCGATACAAAGGTCATAATGTCGATGGGAACTCGGATTGATGGAAACAAACGGTTTCCCACAAGGACAAAGTAGGGGAAGGACATGATCGAGTCCTCTACATCGACGACCTTCATAATTCTCCACGGCAGCGGCTGGAGTGACTAGATGTGGCCTAGCATTTGTGACGTCGCCGTCCAACAAGATAAAAATTATGGCGTGCATGAAAGCCAATGCGAGACACAACTAAGGCACATAAAACGTCACTGGTATGCAGGTGCGAGGTGTTGATGTGTTTAGCGCGGAGCGGCGTAGCGCGCGATTCGACGAGACGGCTGCATCGGAGGCGAAAAGGGGAACCAAGGGTCGTCCTCAACGGTGGGCTGCGTTAAGAAAACATCCACCGCGCGACACGTACGCTAGGTTTGGAAATGATACGACTAGGGTTTGACCACAGGCGCACCCTTCACACTATTCAGCCTCCCGTATGCAAAATCACTGGAATTTCAAGGCCATTCGCACCAAGTTTTCCATAGAAGATTAAGTGCTTACGTTCAACCTCGATGATCTGTGTCATTAATATTGTGTCTTGTGGAACCTGACGCCGTACACCATACCCCAACAGATGGGCTCGACCAGGGTGTATTGTTGCGGAATACTCCGTATTCCACGAACTCCGGCCTTGGTCATAACTCCGGGACAAACCACTGTGCCGCATGGAGTCACGCCATCGTCGTGCCATCGTCGGGAGTCGACAGCGGACCACTTATCTAGTTAAACATTACGCTTCATCTCGTCGTTGCTGGGTCCATTGCTTGGAAGTTCTGTTTTGGGGCTTACTATACACGATCTACAACACGAATAAACGAATTTTCACACGAATTCCTGTTCCACGTGCATGCAAGATTTCCAATTTCCCGATGATTCATACAACCGACCTCACTGACTCAGAGCTGACAAAACTCATGGCATTCCAAACAGGGATACAAGCACCAATGGCGTACATTGAAAGAAAAAGAAACATATGTACCTCAACCACCCCCGGAATGCAACCTTGTCCTGCAGAAGAAAAGGACTAACGACTACCCGCAGGCGCGCCTCGACGTGGTCGTCCACCCCTCCGACCATACCCTCCCCACCCACCCACATACGCACCCGGTCCCATTAACCCAACACCGCCTGGCTCCCCAAACGTCGCCACATTTTTCTCCCGCTCCTCCTCTCTCCGGTTCCGTCCCCCTCCACCTCGCCGTCCAGCCCCTCCCCTAGAAGGCGGTGGCGCAGCCTGCGTCGACGATGACAACGAATCGAAAAAGGACTTTTGTGGGTTATAAGCCACTTCTTTCTCGTCTTCCTCCTTGCCTGCCGTATCTACCACTCCCTCGGACGTCACACCTTCGCCTTCCGAGGTGTCCTTGCTCTTCTTGGGCACGATGGCAGCCTTGTCAAAACGTGCATTGGAGCTCTCGAAATCAAAGTCTGTCGTCGGTACTTTGAGTTCATTTCCCTTGACGGTTGCTCCATGGCCGTGGTGTCCACGACGGCCTCCTCTACCAACGGGTCCGTTCGTCCCACGCAAGTCCCCGATCGCACGCTCAACAGACTCGAGGGACGCAGCAGCCGTTTGTACAGAGTTAGCAGGGCGACGTCCATTGGCACTCGTGCTTGGAACGTCACTCGGAGGAACAGCCGGAACTTGCGGTGGTTGGGGTCCCTCTGGAACGATGCGTGGCTGCTGTGGGTATGGCGCAGGCGGCGGTTGTTGTGGAGGTGGTGGCTGAACGACCGCTTGTTGCTGATATGGAGAACCATACGACGGATACTGGGGTGGTGCTATCCCAGGTGCGGATGCCTAACGCCAACGTCAGTTAACAATCAAGGACATATAGGTCGGGATGAACGTGTCAGAAGGAAGGCAACGGAAGTATCCACACGAGTTTTATGCGCTCTCGGATACGCGAGTCGTTTGACTCCTTTTTACATCCGTAATGCTTCATCACACATGGGGTGGGCCAACACCAGTGAAATAAAAGATATAATGAGACACGTACTCCTAGCACGGCAGGATCATCGTGCACGCTACGGCGCGGCGGGGGTTCATCGACAGCGAGATCTTTCACTTCAGAAGCGCGAAAGATGATGTACTGGTACGGTTCTTGAACCGGGGGAATAAACTCGGTGGGAGGTCTGTCACATGTAATCAGTACTGTATGCAGCGCATGTGGACAGGGATTGATTGCGTGTCAGCAGGAAGGCAACGGAATGATCCACACGAGTAAATGCGCTCTCGGACGAACGAGCGTAGGCTCATTTTTACATCCGTCATGTTTCATCTTTTTTTGGGCAAGCAACGAGACAAAAGGTCAGACTCACTTTCGCGACTCTGTACCCATAGAGTATACTAAAGGGTGGCATAAGAGTCAGGAAGACGTTTGTAGCAAAGGGCGCGGGCACACGCCTACCATTCGAAAGCTGGATTGTCGAGGCAGCTGGATCAATACCAGCGAGAATGCCCCGGTATCGAACATCAGAATGGGAGATGAGTGATATAGGTTTTCTGTACACGTCATGAGCGACAACATGAACAATAAAAAATGAAGAAAGAGAACATACCCGATAAAACTAAGAGCCATGGTCGTCAAGAAACGCACAAAGGGATGAAAGAAAACTTGAACGGGCCACCTTTGGCGACACCGCCTATGATGTGGGCGAGATATTCCATCTCCGCTTTAAATCATGCATCCACTGCTTCTCATGAAAGATTAGATCTGCCTTGTGTTTCTCGTGCCAATCAGCACCATAGGAAGGCTGTCCGCTAATCCGAGCATCTTCTGAGACTTTTCTCTGTTGACTTGTGACGACAGGCAGGTAGCTTCATGACAAGACGTATCAGTGGCACCGCAATATGATTTGCAGCATACAACGCTGATGGCAATAATACAGAGCGGCCCGCGACCAGGTAAATGTATGCACATCGTAAAGCGCTGCGAAACCGCAAAATATTAACCAATGCAAGCGTAAACCGTCTGTGCAGAAGAAGAGGAAAGTGGGAACGAGTGATGGGAAGAATTAAATTACACGTGTATGTGACGTTGAGGGCACGGAAGATGATATTTAAAGACGAACAAGGGGCAAGTGGAGTTGGGAAATGGAAGGATAGTGGGAAATGAAATAGGTTCGTGCAGCTACGGTCCAACGACACTTTCCGTATCAGCGTCCACGGTCACTTTTTGTCGTCCGTCTCCAGTCGCCATGACCACACCGCTCAAATGCGGATCAATCGGGTCCGATGGCGGACCAGACCCCGGTGTGGACGTCGGCGTAGACGTAGTCGCCGCGGTCGAATCTGCCGGGTTGAAATTGCGAAATGGGGAGGGCGCGACGAGCGGACGATGAAAACGCGCGCGGAATTCACTGGCGTGGGGTGGCGGTTGTTCACCAAAACCATTGGTCGAGGGGTCGTTCATATCTGGAAAAGGGGGCGCAGACGGTCCTGCCATCGACCCATCTGCCGCTTTTGCCGCAGCAGTCTGCTGTGCAAAGTGCAGACGCCGCTACGAACACGTGGCATTGAGTCCATGATACCCTCCGAAAAGGAGCAACGCACCTGATGATCCCACTGGTCGAACGCATCAGCAATGATGGGCTCCAACGAAGCGAGATCCTCGTTCGTGATGGACAACGTCCGGATCAACTGCTGCTTAAACAGCTGCGTACACGAAAGCGACATGAACAGTGTTGACGCGAAACTCTGCCCACCCGTCAGCGGCTGAGGGAACGACGTGTCTTGTGGATTCATTGGATGCGGGTGGCCCATCTCGTGTGGCAACACCTGATACTCGTTTTGCCCGTTCACGCGAAACTGAATCTCTTCCATGCTGGGTAACATCTCGCTCGTCATGTCTAGACCGAGTTCCCTCATTTTGCGCTGTTTCACGAGGCTGCGGTGTTTTCTTTGTCGCTCCCGCGCAGCTGCTCGGACGCGTTCCCTGCGTGTGAGCTCCTCTGCGGAGAGCTCCTGACCGGTAAAGGCTTGGGGTGGCGACTGTGGTGGTTGAGGCTGTGGGGGAGGTGGAGTTTCGGTCGGCTGTGGGTAGGACATTGCAGCATTCAAGTTATTGACATGACGGTCACGCTCTCGCTTTCTTCGTTGCCTTTCCGCTGCCTTCTCCCTTTTTTGTCTTTGGGCAGGTGTTTCATTCTCTCTTGAGCCTCGTCTGCGCGAGGACGAGATGGGCGACAATGTACTTTGGGAAGGGTTGTGGTGGACAACCGGATCCATCGCATTCATATCCAACCCGGCGAATTCTTGTTCAGAAGACGGCTGGTGTGACGGGGTCGTTACAGCGGCGGAGGAGTGACGGAGGTCGTGACAGAGAGGTGTGAACAAACACAGTCACACTTCCAACTTCATCACATGTGGCGTGGGAAAGAATAATTAATTAACTTTCTAATTAAATATATGGCCTCCTCTTCCTAACATGCTCTCCCGTCCAGGTCCAACGCCGATCCACTTTATCGGAGTACCAAGGAAATTCTCAATAAATTCAACGTATTTCTTGCATTTATCCGGGAGATCTGCGTAGCTGGTCGCAGACGTGATGGGCGTCTGCCAGCCAGGAAGGGTCTCGTACACCACCTCCACTTTCGACAGCACCTCCAGATCAGCTACCAACCAGATTTAGATCTAATTTCCTCAAAGATGACCTGATACGTACCAGGGAAATGGGAAAGCGTTTTGCCGTCGATGATATACTTGACGGCCACCTTGATCTCGGGAAGGGTTTCCAAAACGTCCAGTTTGGTCAAGTTCAGTATGTCATAGCCATTGATTAGGCAGGAATGCTTCATGACGACCAGATCCAGCCAACCAGTACGGCGACGACGTCCAGTCGTTGTACCATACTCTCGGCCAACCTCTTGAAGATGTACACCAATGTCCTATCAACGTTCTCAGACGTGACATGGTGAACGTGTGGATTGACTCACGTTGAGCTGTTCGGTGGGGAACGGGCCACCACCAACACGAGTAGTGTACGCCTTGACGACGCCTATCGTAGTTCCGATGGCCTTTGGAGGGATTCCAAGACCAGTGCAAACACCGCCAATCGTGGTCGAGGAGGATGTCACATAAGGATACGTCCCAAAGTCAATGTCGAGCATCAGCGCATTCGCACCCTCAACAAGAATTTTCTTCTGTGCTGCCAGAGCATCGTGAACGTAGGCGACGCTGTCTACGACGAACGGTTTTAATCGTTCAGCCAGGTGCTGCAGGGTAACAAGTTCATCAGCGGCCAAGTTGCGCAGTTTCATACGATGCTTGCCTTGTACCGTTGAATCTCGCCTTCTGTATCATATTCGAAATGGCCATAGCGTTTAAAGCGACCCTCTACGGTCCTGCGGAATTTGTCCGCAAATGTATCATGATCAAACAGATGGTGTACACGGAGACCGGAACGTGACGCTTTTCCAGAATACGCAGGGCCGATGCCCTTCTTGGTAGTCCCGATGCTGTCGTAACATTAGATTACCGTCGCGGATTAATAAGGACGATCAGACCTGGAACCACCCAGCTCCACCTCTTTCAAACCATCGACGATCTGGTGAAAGTCGAAGACGAGATGGGCTCTATCGGAAACGAATATCCGATCAGAGCATCGGAGGCCTAGATCGAGTTAGACGGCGTGCTGAAGCACAACATCCTGCCTCACCTTGCCCCTCCAGAGCGTCGAGCTCTTTAAAGAACGAAGGGAGATGGATCACCACACCGTTTCCGATGAGTCCAATACATGTAGGGTTGACGAGGCCTAGATATGCAGTCGATTAGCAAAATGATGTCACATCATCCATCATACGCACCGCTCGGGAGTAAGTGAAAAGCAAAGGTTGTCAGGATCTTCTCTGGGCCGATCGGAACGACGATGGTATGGCCAGCATTGTTGCCACCTGCACAGCGTGCGCAGACGTCGACTTGTGCAGAGAGGATGTCGACTAGTTTACCCTTGCCTTCGTCGCCCCATTGCGCGCCGAGAACAACGGTCACTGTACCGGGCATCAGTCGTGCGTCGAATGTCGACGACCAGTTGAATGAGAACGTACCAGGCATGACCAGTTGGCCACTATTAATACGGTTCTACCCAAGATGGTCGGTGAAAGCCGTGGTAGAAAGAAAATCGGCCGAGTTGACACGAACTTCAAGAACCGAGATATCGCGGTCCGAAAAAGGCAATCACACTTTGACCTTCTTTGTCCAAGGCGATCACTGGCAAGCATGCCGACCTTTCAATCCAACCCGTTGAATGCTTCTCCATTACAGAGAAAACTTAAGCGACACCCTGCGCTATTTGGGCTACCATTCATACTCATCATGGTCGGCGCGTCGTTTGGTCTCCAATCCTTCACCCAAACGCGCTACGACTTGCAGGACAAGAAAATCAGACAGGCAAGTTCATATTATGTTGATCATACCCGCATTAGCCGTCGTCCTTACATCCCGCACAGCTGTCTCATGAAGAAGCCCTCGGACTCGATAAGTCGAAGAAAAAGTTTGACATTCGAGAAGAGTATTATGTGCGTGTACCGGTTCTCTAACAGAGGCTCGTCTCAGACGTTGTGTAGAAATTGAATGTGATGGCTGAACCGGAATGGGAGCCAAAGAGAATTGCCCGGCCGAGAGATGTACCAGAGTGGGGTGTACCACCGACCCGACCCGATGTGTTCCCGGATCAACTTCCTACCACCAAAGCCAAATAATGAAGCGGCATCCGATACGATGTATCGCCGGATTGGATTCGTATAAGTTGTTAGTCATTTTTTGAGACTACCGCGAGTCTCCGGCAGGGTTAGGTGACAATGGAGGAGTTGGGTGTGTTACAGCTGGAAACGACATCCTCGTCGTCTTGTTCCTAGTATCGGCTGACCAAGGAGGTTTGTCTTTCCCAAAATTCCCTGTACGACGATTACCCCAGATGCCGTGGTAGAGATGACCGCTTCTCTCCGCCGTGCTCCACAAGGTGAGGGCGTGTGGTTTACTTCAGGCAGGTTTCATTCTTAGTTGTCAGATTAGAGCTTCGAAATGAAGTCGCGTTGACTCGGTGACAATTTTCGATAACTCGTGAAGGAATGTCAACTTGAACGAACTATAATGTATTGTATTTTGTGCACAGCTAGACGGTGGACTCATCCATATGATAATACTGTGGGGCTCTTCGTTCTGACCACGTTGTTCACTCGGCGGTTTCCTTTCGGTGAATCGCCTAATAGTATGATGTCGTAAATTTTGCTGAGGTGGTCGCTGTCAAAGGCCGCACAAGCGCCAGCATTCGGCGGTGCTCCATACTTACGTCTACGCTATGCTTTGGATCCAATTTTCGAAGGTATGTCCTTTTTAGTTCACATTCATCAGAAAACGTGTACCTCGCACCCCATCTTACAGCTGAGGCCGCGATGAGTGGTGTTGTTTCTGGGTCCATTTTACCAGAGCGACATGGGTTTCCCTTATTGGCCACCCTCGCAGGTGTCGCTGCTTCGCTCATGTGTTCTGCGTGGCGTTACCCCGTCTCACAAGGCGGGGTGACCTTAATCCTCACTCATGGCATCTCAGGCCGTAAGCTCAAACGCTTTACAGACTCTATGTTCGACCTGACCCCTTTCATCCTTGACAGACAAAGAACAATACCATGCAGCCATTACCAAGTTGCTCAGTCTTAGAGACTTGGCCACCTATGACATACGGGAAATATGGTCAATTGACTTTCCTAACCACGGTGAGGCGGCCACCCTGAATCGCCGTCTTCTCGACGAACACAAGGCGAACGGTGTGCGACAAGGAGTTGATGGGATCTGCAGTGAGTACCTATCCTCGTTCATCAAAATCTACCACATCCTCGATATTCATTGATCCATCCCACCAGCAACCATGGACATGGCTGCTTACCTCCACGCCTTGTTGTCGTTGCCACGTTTCCGAGGTCACAACATCGTCGGTATGGGACACTCGGGCAGTTGCACCGTTTGGTAACCCACCGTTTCCTCGTCCCTTTGAAATGCTGAGCACGACCACGTTCAACGCCAGGGTACATGCATTGACCAAATTTACTCCCGTGTTCCCAAACGCACTGATCCTTCTCGAGCCGACGCTCATGTTCCCTTCCATGTCCCCAACAGATCCCCGCTCGATCCATGGTGCTGCCAACGTCTGTGGCGCGCTCGTCAAACGCGACACATGGTCCTCCCGCGCAGAGTTTAAACGTTGGGTTATGACAGTGGGGAAGAGTATCTGGGCTCGATGGGACCCGAGAATGCTCGATCTGTATGTGGTGTGTGTCAGCGTTCCCAAGGGAGAAACTGTGTCGTTTGATAAGTTGTCGCTCGTTAGGAACACGCGCTTGAAGAGGTGGTGACGTCGGAGGGGCATGAATCGTATATTACCCCGAGGGTCCGCAAGGACGAGGAGGCGCAGTTGTACACGTGTCTGGCGCATACGATCGAGCCTTCGCAGCTCGCTGCGGTGTGTACGGCGTTTAACGAGGTTGGCAGGCGGGGGGTACACATCATCTGGGCGGAATTCGAGGAATTCATGTACGTGGATGTTTTTCGTTTTGTACTCGTTGGGCCACGACGACGACGTCTTGTATCCAGATCGAAAACAGCGAAGGCTGAGATTTTGGACGCAGCTGAACACCAGATAATGACCCAGCGCACAGTTATAGGGTCTGGGCATCTCGTAAGTCGTGCGGTCCCGTTGTTTGTGTTTTTGATGACGTTTTGTGTGCCCCTTGGAAAGGTTCCGCAATTGAAACCGGACGCGCTCGGAGATGCGATGCATGAAATGCTTGGGGTGATCGGGAGTGGCACGAAATCTTTGCTTTGAATGCTACTGCTCGTTGACCCTGTACACCATAATTCCAAGTCACGAGTCATGATTGAGTGCATCAACCCCTTGCTGCTATTATGTACTTGCAGGGTGCCTCTACATGTCATCGTTGTGAGAGAAATAGTAATATGTACCAGGAGTACAAGCCACTGATCGGCCAAGAGTGCCGACTATATAGAGTGTAGTATGTACGCCCGTGTACCGATAAGATTATCATTAGAATTGAGTAGCCTCTGAATCGTCGTCGTAGTACGGTATATTAGACAGGCAGTACCATCATGGGCCCCGAATAAGAATAATCCAATCTCTTGATTCCGACCGGCCCAATCATCTCGTCTGAGCGTATTTGACATCTTATAGTCGTCTAAGTACTCGACATCGACGCATCGACGCCGTTACGCAACAGTCTTAGTCAGGAAGTCGCGTCGCTGATAGCCGCTGGCAACCGCGATACAGACTAGTTATGTATTTACCAACGATCCTCATGCGGGTCAATTTTACCACATCTCGACTCGGATAGCGGCATCGAGCGCGGAATTCCAGTGTGGTATTAGTCTCCGTTTCTGTGCTGATACCTACAGCAAATGCTGCAAATCCGAGTCCAACAACAACTTGAACACCGCCATACCGCCGCCCATTGACCGCCGGACCCGATCATGTTTCGCAGATTGTCCAATGCGCAAGACCGCTCGGAGTCAACTTCGCCCTCAAAATCACCACCCAGTTCCCCAACCGGTCGTATTCATCCCTTCTACCAACATCCCTCGGGGAGCAGATTCACCGAAGAAGCCGTCTCAGCCGTCTTAAGCTCTGAAACCGGAAGTGATGCCACGTCGCTGGGCGTCTCTAGCACGCACTCCATAGCTTCCTGGAGGGGCTGGCGGATGCAGCCTTCCAGGCTCCAAAAATTACGTCGACCCTTTTCTGGACCCCCGCCGCCTGTACATGTGGACGAATTCATCAATGATACCTCATCAGTAATCACCAGTAGTGCATGGACAGTAAGTCTGCATGCATATCGTTTGTGTGCAAGAATGGCGCTGATTTACATACATTATGTGTGTATCATTGTCAGACGGCATCCATGCCAATACCGACACCTCCACCAGCCCCGGTGCCGTTACATTCGATATCGTTCTGTCCTGTATCACACCCTGCAGAATCGTTCACAGAGTATGACCGGTTGCAAGTGCGGTCGGACGAGAGTCCCTCGCTCGTCTTCCTCCGCGCCGTTGACCCTGAGCAAAGTCAGCTCTGCAGCGAACTCTTGCATACGTCCCTCCCGTCCGACCGTGATGCGATGCGGGACATTATACCCCGAAAAAATGGGTTCGTAGACACTGTCATCGAGGCATACAATAATCATCGGGGACTCATCGTGCGTCCGGATGACGTTTGGCTCGCGATCATGTCGCAGTTTAGTTTCTTCGTCAATGGGCATGCGGAGGCGCTTCGGAAGGTGTTTGTCGCTCACGAAGGGAAACGTGAGTTGGTTGTCGAATCGGGGGGAAATCGGTTTACCATGGACACCGCGTCCATGGTGCATCGTATGGCGGCACTAATGGAAGAGCAGATTGCTGACCCTTCCCTCCGTGACTGGATCATGCCCAATTTTACGACGACGACCACGGTGGATAAAACTACATGCGCCATCGTGATGATGGGCATGATGAAGGAATACTTTGCGTACAAATTTACCCTCCGTTGTGGGATCCCCAAGGTCACGCTCGAGGGAGAAAAGAAAGACTGGCAAACCATTCTCCTCCGTCTCGAGCATCTTAAGAAATACGGTATCCAAACGATCGCATGGTACCATCTCCTTCGACCTATTCTCTCCCGTTTCGTCACTGCCTATGATCACCCCACCCATCCAGACAACCTTGACTTTTGGAACAAGGTCGCCCATCGGGAGTTGGGAAGCGGTCCACAATGGTTGTCGGGGTGGATCACCGCGTTTTGTGTTTTCAACGAACGCGGTCAATGGCAAGGCAACTCGCTCAATGAAGAACGGATTCGGGAGCACGAACCCAAGAAACTTCTCCGACCCGCTGATCCACTTCAACTGACCCCTTCCCACTTTGCTGCCGTCTACACGATCCGCGAGCGCGCGCCGTATCTTGCCTTGGACGGCTTTCCGTATCCGACGATCGAGAGTCAGGACGTACCGTGTGGGTATGCGTACTTGAACGTGATGTTGGAGGATAATGGGGTGCTGATGGAGACGATGTTGATCGCGGGTTCGGTAGGAGCGCAGATTTGTTCGACGGAGAAGACAGAGTTGTTTCGGAATGGATTGAGGGATACGGTGAGACCGGTGTCGGCGTGGTGGTATTTCATCAAGCGAAAGGTGGACGAGGAGGAGGAGGAAGACGACACGGACAGTGAGGGCTAGATGGGTTGTCTCTGTCGAGGACGTGTCGTGGTGGTGGACCCAGGTTGTTTTGTTTTGTTTTCGATCCGTGATTTATTACCTATGCTTGCTGGATCTATATGCATGCCGCGTGTATCGAAACTGTACGAGTTTGTCTGAGTATAGTATGTATCGACGTTTCGAACCCTGCGGCCGTCTGAGCTCTTTTCGCTCGAGACTTTTTGCTGGGGATCAACTCTTCTGCACACCCGTTCAGGCCACTGCCTCGGGCCTCAGTAGCTATGCGACGATATTGGCGTCATTTCAATCAAGAATCGTATCCACTAAGAATCCGAAATTACAGAAGGGTTTCCTTTCCTTGTTAAAGGGTATGTAACCAGACGTCAAAATCTATCGTCAAACGCTCCACCGATGCCCGCAACGGCGACCCCGTGTCAATAGGGGTTGTGCAGCCGAACATTCCTCCTCTTGCGAATCCTTCGACCATCACATTACCCCACAGGAGAAGCCACAACATCGTCCAGACCCACCCTACTACCCCATCCACCCGCCTCCCCGTCAACTGATGAAATGCCCGCTCAGCAAGGATACCGGGGCCCATCACCCCAAACGCAACTAACATCCACCAAAATTCCGCCTGGCTATTGAGTGGGATCAGCGCGATTTGGTGCCACAGTGCCGAAGCGATGAATGCCCCGATAACGATGCCCGTGCGCCCAAGGACGAAGGAAAGCGGATAACCACCTAGGAAAACAAATATGTGGCGGAAAAACTGGTGCCACCTGTGTCCCCAGAAGCTACTCAATGACGTAGCGCGCCATGGAGCATCAAATGCAGGAGGCCATTGAGCGGGGTCTTGTCCAAGGACGAGAATGGCAGGGATGGTGAATAGGTCGTAACTCATCTGCAGGACGGCGTAGAGCGAGAAGGCATGAAGAGTTGAAATAATGCTCGATCGGAGGTATCGTACTAAGAAAGGAAGGGTTTCATCGAAAATAGTCGATCCTCCGGGGATGGGTCCGACTCCCATAGGGACCAACGACAGGATTGCTCGGTGGAGGACACTGCATACCATGGCATGTGCAACCACAGAAAGGAATGCACAGCAAACGAACGCTATGCGATTGGCTGGACGTGTTTCCCGCGGAACGTACAGTCCACGTGACCATTCCCAGCCGTGACCACGAAAGTTTGAGACGAGGTCAAGGGCATCCATGATGGTTGACGGAGAGCTTTTTGCAGGACGGAGGTGTCGTATAAGTGGCACCTTCGCAAATGTCCAATCCAGGGTACGGGTAGCAACAGAGAACATGAAGAGCTGGAGGGAAACGCATGTAAGTCTGTTACAGTCCGCTAGGGACGTTTGAAGATGTGTCGAAAGACACCTACCACAAAGTTAGTGTTGTTGAATTCATACCCGGGCTTGCCGAATGACATATCCACGGAAAGTGCTGCACGCAATGCCAACAACGCAACGAGTGGCCATAATGCGACTCGGACAGTGTGCGTCTGAGGCGTGACTGCCAAGAGCGCTGCTACGAAGTAGCAAACCACCGGAGGGAGGACATACGATACAAATGTGGTGCCATCGATAGGGATTGTGGTTGACGGCACACCAAGAGCATTCCGTAGCCTAGACAGCACAGCGAAGGACACGGAGGACATTGGTTGAGTCCTCTGATCGATTGTCCCGCGGCTTTATGTAAAAGCGAAGATTGGGCAGTGCCACGATTCGTTCCGTGTCAGCATCATTGAGGCTGACTCTAGCTGCGCCGTTTCAGTTTCAGTTTACAGATACCCCAGAAGCGAATAACGTGTTGTGCTTGATATCAAATTTCGTTCTTATTTCGTTCTACAACTTGAAAGATACAGCGCTGTCACGGTAAAATTCTCCATGTTCAACTTGAAGTTGCATCGGCTTTTGCTGAAACATGTGCATGATGCTAATGTTCTGCCAAGGACGTTTACCGTTTGAGACTCGTCCGTCGGGATGCCGCAGTGTGGTATTTTTTTCAAAAGCACAATATGGCTTGCCAGTAATGTTCTTTACCCACAATATTTCGCCACCGACGGGCGGAGTAGTGGCTGGCTGCAAGCGGGTTTATGCTGACTACATCGACATACATACTCATTCCCCTGCCAGTCTGTGTTCACTCTTCTTTGTGCTCGAAGGGCGTTTCAATGACCGCAAAACTTGAAGGAAAGTAAACAGACAGAGATCTCCGTACCTGGGTTCGCAACGTTGAGATCCAGAGCTAAAGTACTTCTGACTGAGTGACGTAGTTCACTCGATTCCGAGGTCGAAATGATTTGCGCAACACCGAGAGATAGTGTCGCGGAGACAATTGCCAACGAACCTAGCAGCTTCAACAAGATGACTGACTCAGAGCATGTCTGCATTTGACCCGGAAAATACAATGTATTCAACTTGGGAACTGTACTCCGTGAACTTCATCGGACGCAACGCTAATGCAACACCCAGAACAGGAGCAGGAAGGAATATTTTAGTCAATCGATAGTTCCCATCCTAGATCGACATCGTAATCCACAAAAGGATGATCATCCCGAACTATACCGCATGTAAGCAGGTATCAAAATTCATTACCAGGCGTTCCACCAATGTCCGCAAGGGCGGCACGACATATATGAAAGCGCCGTACCTGAACAACCCAGCTCTCACAAAACCGTCTATTATCAAATTTCCCCATAGGACGAGCCAAGTCATCGTCCAAACCCATCCTGCCAGCCCACATACTTTCCTTCCCGTCAACTGCTTGAATGTCCGCTCGGCGAAAATCCCCGGGGCCATCATTCCGAACCCAACCAGCATCCTCCAGAGTTCGCTCGTGCTGTCGAGCGAATATAATCCAATGTGGTGGAACACTGCAGAGGAGAGGAATGCCCCGATAACAAGACCCACGCGACTAAAGATGAAGGAAAGTGGATAACCGGCCTGAACGAGGAATATATGGCGAAGCCACTGGTGCCACCTGCGTCCCCAGAACTCAGCTAATGACGTAGCACACCACGGGGCATCAAAGGCGGGGGGCCATTGAGCGGGGTCCTGCCGAAGGAAAAGAACGCCCCCTATGGTCCATAAGTCATAACCCATCTGCAGGAAAGAGTAGCTTGCGAAGCACCCCACGATGGAGATGATGCTCGATCGGAGGTATCGCACGAGGAAAGGTAGGGTTTCATTGAAAACAGACCCTCCCAGAAGGGAGCCGAGTCCAACTGGGGAGAATGATTGGAGGGCCCTGTATGTTATGCCGCAGATGAACGCATGGGCAGCCGCAGACAGAATCACATAGGAGACGAATCCAATGCGGTCGGACGGACGGGTTTCGCGTGGAAAGTACACTCCACGTGACCAGTTCCAACCGTAACCGCGGAAGGTGAAGGCAAGATCAAGGGCGTCCATGAGAGTTGATGGGGTACTATTCATAGGGCGGAGTTGTCTAACGAGCGGCTCTTTTGCTAATGCCCAATAGAAAGAACGAGTAACGATATACAGCATTGGGATCTGGCATTCAACGAATTTAAGTCTTACCCTCGATGGGGTTTGAAATTCATGATTGTCTGAAAGAGCAACTCACTGCCAAATCGATGTGGTATTTTTGCGTGGAGTTGCTGGGCACCATATCCACAGAAAACGCTGCACGCAATGCCAACAATGCGACGACTGGCCAAAAAGCCACTCGGAGAGCGCGGGTCTGCGGCGTGATGACCAGTACCGCCATAATGAAGTAGAAAAGCAGAGGAGGCAGGACACACGATACAAATGTCGCAACGTTGATTGGAGCTTTGGTCGTCGGAACACCAACAGCGCCCAACATGGGGCATGCAGCAAAAGACATCCAGTTGCCTGTGGATTTGTCCATGATGTAGATATGCGGACGGTGTCAAAGCGAACGTTTGACAATAACGTAACTTATCACTCCGTGACTTTCCGCGAGCCATTTGAGAGTATGATTGAAGGACGGCTTTCCTATAACGAGAATGAAAAAACCGCGCTTTTTTCATGGTCCCTTGCTGGAGGTGAGGCTCCAATAAGATATCTCTTTTCTGAATATTCAGACAGGAAATAGCACTGGCAGGCAATGCTTGCAGTGGTATGTACGCAGTCGTCAGATCCAAAAGACGTTGCGATCGGGCTCGTATGGCGAATAGCGGAATGCTCGCAGTTGGCATGATTAATTACTAGGGACTGCAAAGCTGTTGCATGTCACACACCCAGATATGTTGGATATGCATCGTTTATCCGTCTTTTTCTCCCTGACCTGGCAACAGTTTGGTATCCAAGGTGAGCTGCAAAAGGCCTCCCCAACCCGAGCGCCCAACCCAAAACCCACCGGCGGAGCCGAGTCGATCCCAGGGTGAGGTTCAGTTGAGGTTCAGGATTTAGCACCGAGAAACAGTGTCCCGAAGATCAAGCGAGATGAGGTACCAACGATGTCCCACAAGGGCGAGATCGTGTATCATGGGTCCCGCATAACCCACGGCCGGGATAACGAGCGCGTTGCCCCGTTTCCTGAACAGAGCATTGCACTGGCAGGGCACGTCGATCTATTGACAGACTCGTCAAGATACAATAATTTCTAGCCTAACGTACTAGTACAAAAGCGATCGGTGGACAAAATAACCTATTGCAACAGCAGACTGTATACTAATAACACAAAGAAAACACACTAGAGATTGTGACAACCAGTAGTAAGTACCCTCGTCAATCATCATTCACAGCAGCCAATTTCGACTCCATACACGCACGCAGACATACACCAGCGTCTACGGTCCCTCCGCCTGAACTTTTTGTTGCATATTCAATAGACGACAGGTATTCGGTCGAAACCGTTGCGCGATCCGGTATCCAGTGAACCCATATACGCTTGCGTCTATCTCTTGCGCTTGCTCCTGTTGCCCGTTATCGAAGACGCTGCGGAGGCCGCCACCGCCGTCGGTGTCGTTGCTTGCGCTTCCTGCGGCGAATACGTATGTGCGCTTTCCACAATTACATCCGACTTGCGCTTCCTTCCGCGTGACCCAGCCCCCACCCCCGCCCCCACACTCACGCCCACACCAGCGACAGCCCCAGGCACACAACTCGCGGCTCCAGCGGGGACCTTGAACGCTTGCGACCCATGTTTTTGTGGTATACCCATACCCGCGCCACCCTCACTCCCATCTTGCGACGCTACCTCGTCCAAAAAGGCATGTAATTGCTCCGAGGATGCGCTCCCAATCTTGGACGGATCCGACACCTTGGGCACAACGACGGTCGACGGGTCCAGTCTCTCCGCCAACTTGTCAAGGTCGCCATCCTCCTCGTTCGCACGCGGCATATCCATCAAGAACGAGTCAAAATCAAAGTCCTGGCCGGCACCGATGTTTACGGGCGGGAACATATCCACATCGCCCGCGGGTAGTGGTGCAGATGCACCTCCCCCACCGCCAACCCCTGTGACGGTTTCTGCGGGAGATACAACCGAATCCAGCGTCATGGGATCGATACCCAGACTCTGGATGAGCGATTGGATGTTGTTGTGCAACTCGTCCACGTCATTGTTGATCTCCGTTGTAGTCTTGTAGGTCTTTTGAAGTCGGTCATCTTGCTGTTGGAGCGCGAACGGGTCCGGATCTGAAGGGCTGCCAAGAAGCGAGAGCGTAAAGGGCGACAATGCGTTAGCTGCCGTGTAGTCAAATGTCGAGGGTAATCGTGGTGGTGGAGCGACATTGGGATGTATATTTCCTGAACCTGGATTGATAGTGGGAGTGTACTGTTGAGAATTATCGATATATGGTGACGGCGCAATGAGATGTTGTTGGTGATGTGGTTGACCCGCTGCTGAAAACACCTCGGGGGAGATAGACTGAGCCGCAAGTGCCGCAAGCAGTTTCTGCATTTGTGTCGGTGAATTAAGAACAGAGGTCAAAGCTGCTTGTACAATGTGGTCGTTGTTCGCTTGTGAGGGTGGCGGAATGGTGGTAGCAGGGGCCGCAAATGACGTGGTATTCGTTGTGTTTGGCGGCGGGGCTATCGGCGCGGGTCGAGTCTCTGGTAGCGATGGACGTGGATCCGTGGCAACCAGTGTAGGCGCGCTGGTGACACTCGGTTCAACAGAAGCAAACCTCGGGGTAAACGGTTCCGAAGGCTGTGCAGAAGGCGTATCGAATGACCCAAAGAAATCTAAAGTTGAGGATCGACACGACGAATAATGAGTTTGCCCAGAGAAGACTCACCTGTCGAATTCGTCGACCGTGCACTTTCCATGCTCGACCTGGACTCCTCTTCCGCTACCTCATTCGCGTCCGCCTTCTGCCCACTCCGACCATCTGCGATCAGCAGTCTCTGAGGCTTCCTTGCTACCACAGCATGCGGCGTATCCTCGTCCTTTCTCATCTGGTTGTCACCGTGCCCAAACACCCCCGCCAAAAATTTCAGAATCCGATTGATGGTATCCTGATGCTTCTTGTACCTCTCTCGCGCCGCCATCGCCTCCTGCCAGAGATGTTGATTCGAACTCTTCAGCTCGTTCAAGTCAGCTGAGATGGCCGCCTGATGTCGCTTAATCCCCTGTATCCCATTCACAATCGAGTTCATGTCCAACAGCTGATTCGCAGACAACGCTCCCACCGCCACATTACCCGCCGCGTCCTTCCCAGCAGCGGGGGCTGCATGCGCATCTTCGCCCATTGTTGGCGCCTGCTTTTTCCGCTGTATGAGACACAACAAGTCCGGCTGACCGCGCAAAAAGTGTGGATGTTCAAAGTTCCAGAATTCGGTGTCCGAGTCGGCACGGAGCACACCTTGTTGGAGATGGGGGATCTTGTGAAAGCCGTACATGTTGAGTTGGCGGACAAAGGAGCTAAAGTTCTTGTGCTTGAACCAACGCCCGAGGACTTCACTCGCGAATCGCTCTTGGTCGAGAACTGAGATGGAGGGCAGAGAAGGGAAAATATGAAGTCAGACGCGAGTTGGGCGCGTAATTTGAGAGGGAATGCCCACCAAAGAAGGAGTCGCCTGTATCAGACCATCTTATGAGATCTTGATCGGCGGGGTCATTGACCATCCTATCGAATACCAAGCGAATGGGCAGATGAGCAAATCACGGGCCCCTAGCCAAAGATAAGATGAGGGGACGCACTCGTATAGCTTCTGGAGAAAGGCAGGGACAAGTTGTCTGGCTGGTCTGTTCAAGTGGGACGAACTCCCTCTCGGTGCCACGGTGAGTGATATTTGCTGGTCGGTCGTCGCTGCCATCGTCGTGGTCGACTTCGAGGTCAGCGTTGAGGTTATGCGCGCAAGTGGCAGCTTTTACGTGGAAGACACAGCAAGTCTAAGAGGTAATACTTTGAGCCAAATACGTAAAAACAATTGATTCATCTCCTAACCCTAATCCTATTTATGTCACTTTCATTTGCGTCACTCGGGGATCCGACGCGGCGAAGTGGAGGACAAAGGGTCAGCTACCACTAGCAAGGGTACGTCAAAGGACACGACAAACCACCGCCCACCGCCTCATCCCTCATATCCCACCATCTCCATCTTCCTCTTGATCTCTTCTCCGAGCATCACAATTCGGCTATCCAGCCTCGATGACAAATCCATTTCACGTGTGCACATACCAGTCGCCTCTGCCAGCATCTCCCTCGCCACCTTGAATGTGTGGCCCCACTCCGTCATCCCTTTCTCCTCCTCGCTTGTTGCTTTCTCCGATTCAGCTTCCCGTTCTGCAGCCTTTCGCTCACCCTCTTTCATCTCCACGACCGCGAGTTCGAAGTAGGCGACGGCGCGAACCCAAGTGCTAATTTCGACGTTCGCGCCATGCTTCAAGGCGTTATTAAGTAGTGTGCGCCCAGTAACGTAGTCCCCGATCGTACGATGAACGATGCCAAGGATGAGAGACCGAATGGCAAGCTCGTCAGGTGTGTCGAGGTCGAGTTTAGTACTTGCTGGTAGATCGGGTTGTGCGTGCGTGTGCTTGCCCTCAATTCCAATGGGCGGCGTGAGTGCACTAAACACCTCGACGTGCGCCAGTGCGGTAGCTTCGTCGATATGAACATGGGTATTCCAGACTATTGGACATCCAAGTCAGTTAGAACACCATGCTACACCAAATCCTTTCACTGACAGATGCCGAGTTCTAGAAAATCATAGTCAGAAAACGTTATGGGAATGAGCATGAATAAGACAGACCCTCTGCGGGACTAATTCTGATCGCTTCCACGTAACGATCAGGGTCACCGCCGCGCCGGACTTGTTTTCTCTTGTAGAATTCCACTTCAAGCCAAATCATTGACCCTCGAGTTCAAGTCCGAGAAGTTCTAGACATACACTTCTTTTTGATGAAAACTTCCGTGGGCATCACCCTCCTTCGGTTGTTGATGCTCTGAGGAATCTTGTCTAGTAGGCTCTGTGCCTCATCCGACCTGCCAGACGATACATAGCACCCTGGGAGGAATCGATCCGAAACGCTCGCTGATTCCCAATAAAATAGAACTGACCTGCTGCGATAAAGAGGTACGTGGCGTGACTCCTGCCAGAGTTGATACAGTCATTATACTCAAGCCGACCACGAACGAACGTAATTCACCAGCTATTCACTTCCATCAACTTCAAAAAGATCTCCGCGCATTCTTCATATCGTCTCAAGCCAAGTAACGTCCATGCAAGCTCGAAGGCAAGCTACAAACCAAGCCAGTATTGAGCAGTATTTTTCAGAACGAGAACTGCGAAGCGGCATACCAAAGCATCCGCTTGAGGAAACGTTTCCGGCCTATCAGGGGCTAGACCCTCTTTCAACGTTTCGATTGCACCTTCGGCATCTTTTGTCATACGCTGGATTTTTGCCTGGCGGGCAGTCAATAGTTGATCGCGACATCCAATTGGGGTACACAGGATGGTTACCTTATTCAGTATCCATAAAGTGCCCTTTGGGTACCGCGCCGAGACTCTAGAACACATTGAAAACAAATAACTTAATCACAAGAGAAATCACACACTTGTTCACAATCCCTTTGTACTGCCTCACGATATGCTCTTCATCCGCCTGATATCCCGTCATGAGTAATATGACGCCGTAATACGTCATCAGAGCCAACCTTGAATCCACAACGGAAATAAACATCACACCAGGAGGGAATGATTCATGAGCGTCGAAAACACGCACCCCGCGAATACGGCATGTACGTCCGATCGAGCGGCAGACACGGCCAGCGCCTGGAGGGCGAGTTGGCGGTCATGGTTGTACCCCAAAAAGCCTACCACGGTCCTAAGATAAGACGATGACGTCAAGGACTTTCTTTCTGGGGGATATATCCCTTACCTGGCTTTGGAGGGAAGAAGGGAAAGCACGAGGTTGAAGAGCCCGTAGCCTCGATCCAACGACCACGTTGAGTAAAGTAGCAGTAACAAGCAACGTCAGGCCCATCATCAACTCACCAAATGCAGCACCTGACAAGATCAGCTCTTCAATTGCACCACTTGATGGGTTATTCTTGGTGCCAAGCATGGGAGGTGCGGACGTCGAGGGCGCGAATCCCCACCGGGCCAGGAACCCTGAGGGTCGTGCCTTTGGAACAGGATGTGCTGAAGAAGCTCGGACGCTGTGAATCGACCCTTTGCGGGACAGCGTAGGCGTATGTCCTGGGGTGGCATACTCGTCTAGTCCGTTCGGGTATAAGGTCTTGAACAATCTAGAAAATGATGCATTAGGGAAGACGGACAGGCAAGAGCTCATTAAAACGGTATACTTGGTGAATTTTGAATATGCGCTAGCGTGTATATGTCAACCCACGATGAATTGCGAGAGGCCGTGTGGAAAGACTCGCCTATTAAGCTCGTATCTGTATATAATTCAGCAACGCAGAAAGTCCGAAGAATGATAGATAACTGACAGACATTGCAGATATCCCTTGTACGACTCACTGCAGACGACGGGACATATGTTGTCAGTGAGGAACTGTCAGCTACGGACGTGTCGCACACCTCAATACACGTGTCAATCCCAGCAAAAGAACCGCATCGGTATGGATAACCTCCCATTCAATACCAGGGGTAAACCTATGACAGGGTTTGCACGATTTCGCCAACTTCATATACTTCTTTGCCTCCGCCTGTGATGACTCAAGACATTGTGTGGCGTCTTCCATGAGCTCGGGCTAACAGTAGAGAGTTTAAATGAATTCATAACTGCGGGACAATCCGTACCTCCATACCAAGCGCAGCCTTGAGAAACGCGCACACGCCAAGGCCCATGATGTGGAAAGGAGAGTCCTGATAACGGTCGGCGCTGAACAAGTAGACTGCGCCGGCCAAGTCATTGGCAAAGAGGAGGTCAAACCCTTCACTGGCGACACGAAGGCTCTCCGCGAGATCCATACCGGCAGCCACACGGGTTCTTGGTGGTTACGGTTGTTGGTTGATATAGTCTGCGCCCTGGGTCTGGACTGATGGAGTCATGGCTCCGGTTCCCGACACGAACGCTCCGTGTTTCTATGTCACATACCAGGTTGTCCTCTGACAACGGAACAACTGAACAACTTACAAACATTCTGCGAGAGTCTGGAAAGGGAACCCCTAGCGATGTCTACGCATTTTTGTAGCGGTTCTCGTGAGCGGACACTTCGTGATCTTTGTTGGACATATCTTTCAGGTCTTCATCAGCTCCGTCGCCAGAGATATCACAGTTTACAAGTTGCGGCGTGTAGATCGTCCGTGCACTGATTACGCACACCTTTCAAATTATTCTCTCGCTTAACGTTGCTGTAATAGTTATAACTTGTATCAATGACCGTGTTATGACGCATCCTACTAGTAGTATGTAGTAACTGCTGTGAGGAGAAACCTTGGGCAACAACTGGATACTCTATACTGAAAGTCCCCAGTGGCTACATAACATACACTTTATTAATTCATGGAGATTTTATATCAAACACAAAAGGTACGGGTAGCATTAATGGCGGCTATGAAGGGTATGGGTATGATATTCGTTCGCCAACCCGCCTGTGTGCAACCCTGCAACTGTGAGTTCTGGGTCAGGAATGGTTTGTTCATTGCAATCACGCCAGTGTCACAATTGGACGGATACCAAGATCAGATACATACCAAGGGTTTGGGTCTCGCGATACGGTTTGCCCTCCCAACCGGAACCTTCTCTCGGAGATGACAGGCTCTCTGCACGGGTTGAAAGCATGGAAAATAAAGCCCATCCTTCCGCAGTGACACGAAATGACAATTTATAGACCAAATGATGCTGATGGCTTTGAGGGTGCAGAAAATGAGTTGGAAGTATTGTCGCAGGTCTCCACGCGGATTTACATAATACTTGCAAAAAAGCCTGTTGGTGGAAATGGTCTGCATTGGGAAAAGGATTGATCGAGGAGCTCACAAAGCACAGAACGATTCAAGGGTTCCTGACCTGTAAATTTGGCGCCTGGTATTAGTAGTGACCTAAGAAATATACACCAGACAACCCAACCTTATCTCATTTTGTTAGCTTTGAGACAAGTTGCTGCCCCACGGCGAGGGGGCCAGAAGGCAGGAAAAGGCGTTGGATACACAGGACAAAGTAGAATGCGTGTGTCGTCTGCGGGATCAGCACAATACTCAGCCTGACAAATACCTCATGGCCACACGCCTCCGCCAAACATACAAGATTACGCTCGAAAGTGGCAGGAATGATATTAAGAGCGAGAATAAGCTCACTGCCAGGAGTGTAGGAAAGGGGCGAGTACATATATGGGCCACGTTGGAAATACAAAGTCCGACTCGGGACGGGTCATGCCACTCGGCGGAACCGCGCTCACACAATCTGCTACGTCGGTGTCTTGATATTTAGAAAGATCGTTGTTGGGATACTAGCAGTGTAATGACGGTGCGACAGATCACGACGGCGTCCCTCAAGCAGCTCAAGAACACCGTCATCGGGAATCCATCCGCAAAACTTGCTCTAGCTCGCGACACTGCCTTTATTCACTCGTGCGTTCTCAACTTTGTATCCAGAATCTACGTTCACCGCCAATTCAAGCCTTGTAGACTGCCTTAACCACCCGCCCACGTCTGGAGAACCCCAGAGCTCACAGGATGATATCCGTACCGAGGCAGCGCACGTCATATCTTCAATCTCCTACGGTAAGTACGGGCGGTCCCACGCACTGCTATCTCATCCCCTCCTTTCTCTCCTGCAGGCTCTGAGGCTGCACTTGCAAGCTTGCTTCGGGCAAATGCACCCCAAGCAATCATTCGTGCCTTGTCCAGCCCGCAGGCTCTCGCGATCATCTCCCTCAAATCCGCGTTGGCACGTGCCTTGCGTGTGCTTGCCAGCGCCATCATCGAAGTAACTGGCCCTACTCTTGGTCCAATCCGAATATACTCCGCTCAATTTCGATCCGAGGCAAAGATTGCGCTCAGCTATCTCTTCGAGGTCCGTTTAGTCCCTGGTGTACATGCCGCATGCAGACAGATACCTTCGTCTCTAGTTCGATTGCTTAGATGTATACCTACCTCTCTTGGCCGATTTTTCGACGCAGACTTCAATTGCCATTGCGCAGCTCATTGGAGCTGCGGTTCGTACGGAGGTTCACAGAAGCGCTGTCATTGAATGGCTTCCACGTTTGGAACGCCAGCGAGAAGTCAAAAGCAGGCGCGGTTGGGAGAGACTCGGGGTGGTACACGTTACAACCAGACACGGTGCCTGGGCCATCCGAACTCTGATTGCGATGATTCAAAAGAAGGATATCAAGGCACGTTTTGTGTTCGCGGTCTGTTTTTCGCATGCTGACTTGATGACGAGCTTAGGCACAAGATGCTGCATTGTGTGCCCTTGCTGCGCTTGCTCTGGACAACCCACTCGTTGCTACTGCATTGACAAGGGTGCCTACTGACGGTAGTAAGCATACTAAGAAAATGCATATATGCGCTTGATAGTCACCCTGTATGCAGCTGCATCTCCTCTTGCGTCGGTCTTATCCTTGATCAAGAGTCGTGTCACGGATGTCCAACTCGCAGCATCATTATGGTGAGTTCCTCGAGCTCGATGTCTATACCTTCTGCTCAATATGGTGGAAATAAGCGTCACAAATATCATCCGTGCCCAAGCAAACAACCACCCAGGTACGGTGGACCCTGCAGCTGCACTCACTGTTATTCAAGTTCTCAATCGCATCCTGATTTCGCCTTTGGAGTCTCCCCAGAACCAAACCAAAGCCTGTCACACCCTCTGTTCGTACCCTTTTTCCATTGACACGAAAGGCTCTTACATATGTTTTTGGCAGCTTTGCTAGTTCGAGATGAAAAGGATATTTGTCTAGAGGTATATGATCGCGGAGTCCTAGCGAACGTAGCGGCCCTTGTCAAATCCATCACTCCTCTTGACAAGCCTTCAGACTGGGATATTGACGAGTCTGAGAGCAGAGTCACCCTCCGAGAGGTCTGCGCATACCGTTTACCTCCATTTCCGTCGTTCATTTCCACCCTCTTGATTCGTCGCACAGGCAGTACTCATGACGATAGCCTCAATCGCACTCTTTGACAGAGTCATCAAACGGGATCTAGCTGACAACCTCCAGTTGATACCTCTTTTCCGAGCATGTCTTGCGCATAAAAGCGTAGGGGTGCGTGTGGCGGCTAGTCAATGCATCCGAGCACTCAGCCGTGACGCCGCTATAATACGAACGAACCTCACCGACAGCGGAGCTGGGATGGCTTTGTACCAGGTATTCAAAAAGGAGGATGAAGATCCAAGAGTCATCTTTGCAGCGTTAGCTGTGGTGTGCAATCTCCTGAACGATTTTTCGCCGCTGAGACCGGTGAGTACGACGTCGCGAACTTGTAGGAGTCTACTTAGGAGAATGATTGACAAGGTCATGCTCGCGGACGGCTTACTTCCACGGTTGATGCGGCTTTCTAGAACCGAAGATCAAGAAATTCGGATGGGTGTCCTATGGGCACTGAAGAACTTGTTATGCAAGAGTAATCTTGCCACGAAACAGATGGTCATGACGCACCTCGGATGGACCCACCTTGCCGAGTATGTCACTTGGCTCCTTGCATGGTATTTTTTCGTTGACACATCACCGCTGCTTGATTCTGTTTTTGAAACAGACTCGTCAACGATGTAGATCCCCAGATCCAAGAACAGGCATTTTGTATTCTTCGGAACCTCGCTGAGGACGAAGATGGCATCATCTTCATTTTCGACTCGATGGGGGAAGACCTCGTTGCAGCCTGCATCTCCGCAGGCCTCGACTCTTCCAGTGAACCCGTGACGCGCGAGGTACGTCCCTCCAAATGCCCGACTACTCACCACACACGCCGCTCACACGTTCTCTCCTCACTTTCAGACCGCCTACTTTCTTGGCAATCTCTCCAACGGCACGCGAGCACAGCAAGACATCATCTTTACACACCCGCCCATCCTTGACCTCGTGCACTCGTGTATGGCGGACGGGAAATCTGGCGTCCGCTCCCCGCTCGTGTCGTGTGTGCTCAATTTGCTAACCAGTAATCCGAGACGACGGCAAGAACTTGTCGAGGCGGGGTTCGTGTCGACGTTGAGGCATTTGTGTGACTGGACGGGTACAGGTGGGGTGAGCTTGAGTCCTGGGGGGCTGGGGAGTGCTGGGGGACTGGGTGGGGTGAGCGTGGGCATGGGGACTGCGAGACACCAGATTAACTCGGAGGACGACAAGGACGCAGCGGGGCTGGCGAGGAGAGTGTTGGACTTGATGGATACGTGTGCGATTGGGGATATGCTTTGATGTTGTCGCTTTGCATTTGTAACGGGCTAGATTATAGTGATAGTACTACTAGGCGTGTGTTTCGCCGTGGTGAAAGAGGGGATGTCGTCGTCTCTGTAAGCTAGACCGATCATATAATATTGGGATGGCTAAGTTGATCAGATCGATCCGTCGCAAGTCAAGGGATCCAGAGGGGTGAACGTTGTTTTACATTGTTCTGAGCCATTCATCATCGATACAGTGGCTGATTGTTAGCGCGGAATCCACAACGTCGAGAATGAACTGATTTTCCCGGGTAACAATAAACTTGTCTTTCACGATTCGCAGGGTTTCGAAGCTAGTCGCGAAGACGAGTTCCTGGGACTTGCGAAGGAAGAATATCATTGCAGATTGAGCAAAGACTGCTCATCTCAAGAGACGCATTCGTGCGATATGGTAAACAAGTGAGGCTTTCTTGAAGTGTGGCAATCAGGGTTAGATTTTATGGTTAGGTATTGCATCCTACAGCAGGTATCGCATGACTTGGAACATCATAGTATACATCTGGGTATAATCAAAATGAACAAGATACCTAGCAAAAGAATGAAAAGATTCAACATGATGTTCAGCAGACAAATGATAGGCACCCTAGTGCATCCACATACAGGAACACCCTTGCATGCCACCTGGAACCTGAGGATCATGGTAACTGCTGCCTGAGTGCTAGGAGCTCCTCATCCCTGATGCTATGACTCTTTATCAGCTCTTTAATTTTGTCGAGTACATAGTCACGTTTTCCAGGTGCCATTGCAACGCTCACGCTAAAATCATTGATGTCAGCATGAACATTTTTCCTGTGCACTTGCTCGTAGGCTTGGATCGCAATTCCGATGACCTCGACGTTTACCACACCGTTCCGGGTCGATGCCAGCAGGAAGATGATCTGCATGACACACGTCAAGTCCACAATGTAGGCCATGAGCTGTCTTACGACATCTTGGCTAAAAAAATCCATCGTCATCTTGGCACCTGTGGTGAATGGAAGCACGGGGACTACTTACGAGGCCTTGTACAGGTCATGGGCCAGTTTTCCCAAAACCGCGAGCCCGGCAACGGGAACAACGATGGGTAGGGCGGCACCCCCAGATCCAGCCACACCAGCGATGATCGTCACAAGTGCAGCGATCATGGTGACACTGGATTGTCTGGAATTTGAAAGGTGACTAAGGAAGCTGCTGACGCCACAAGAGGGGACCACTTACACGGTTTTGTGGAGATCTTGGACTTCTCTGACTTTGAGGTCGGGGGTATTGAGCAAGCTTGCTTTGAACTCGTCCTTTTGAAGAATCTTCATGTGATCAACGTTATCATCAATTCAGCGGAAGCTAGACAAAGAAGGGCACCCTACATTGTCTGGGTCGTTGAAATTCCAAACCGTAACGACATCTTTGTGGATCACATGCAGGCATGCTTTAACTGTGTGGCCTCGAAAATTTGAACTTGCCATAAGTGCCTTCCAGTATCCTACAACCATCCTCAGCGACCGGGTCACCCATTTGGCCAAGACTCACTCTTTTCTCCGACGCTGGAACACGGCATATCGGAGGAGATCGGGAAGGAAATGACAGGGACTGCTTACACTATTGTCAATGCAACTTTGAGGGAGATGTTTACTCGTTGCGCGATCGTTGCGATGTAGTGTGCTGCTTCATCATTGACATATGCCTGGATGTTTTTTGTCGTCTCGTCGATGAGCGCGGCAAGGCTGTCTTCATAGCTCTCCATGACTGACATCATGATCGTACCGAAAAACGGGAAGAGAAGTGCTCTCACGTACTTGAAACAGCTACATGCGATACTTTGTCGCTTCCAGCTGCCATCCGGACAGGCGTCAAGCAAAGCTTATCCAATGACTCCAGTCTGCGTGCTTTCAGCGCAGCATCGTGGAAGAGTTCACCCTTCTCCAGGGAATCCTCCTCTAGCATATTAACGAGTAAATCTAGTTTGGTGAATACCACGACGAGAGGAACTGTGACGGATTGCCGATGGATTAGTAGGGCCAACAAGTGTACTCCAGGAACATACTGTTGCCCAAAATGTCTTGCCTGTACTTCAGAAATTCCTCGACACCAGCCTCCAAGAGGCGGCCACCAGCATAAGGTATCGCCAGACATAACCTGTATCATATACTCATCTAAATCGTCTGCATCTGGAAAGAAAAAGACTTACCAAACCGCGTGTAGTTGATCTTTCAGGTCTCGCTTGCATCTTCGACGCGAAATAAAATTACGAACGGCCGTCAAGTTGTGTTGGTCGGCAGCCTCGAAACCACAACTATCATGAACAATAAAGTGTTGGTTGTCAGGCGCGATGTATTCTTGGTCAATGCTTGCTTGACCACGTGTGGTGTCGGAGACATCCTACATTGAATCATTAACACTTGGCCTGGGGTCGATTAGTAGCCAAACAATACCACGCCAGCAACACCGAATACTTTGTTTATCAAAGAAGATTTACCGACGCCAGCCTGTGAAAATGACAGTCAGCTTTCGAAATTGATTGATTTGATCGTAATGTCAGCACCTCGCCGATGATCAACACCCGAAACCTGAAAGTACCGATGAGGGGGAAATGCAACGAGATCAGTCGAGACTTGCCTAGAACAAGAGGCCATGATTTCATTAACGGTCGAGGGAAGCTACCACGCAAGCTCAAAGAAGAGATCGAGTCAGAGCCACAGAACACACCGATTGAATACCAATCACGACTCCAACTTTCCTCTCGGTCTTGCGGTACACTACTAGAGCTTTAGAGACCAGCGAAGCCAGCGGAACAAATAAACCTACACTGCTTCCCATCCTCTTCATTCGCTCCATACAAGACCTCTCGTGGATCCAGAGAGATAGTGACGACACCACGAAAAGTCTTGCGATAATGTACTGATACCAAAATTTTGGCATCAAGCGACAACTCCCTGCAAGGAGTCAGTCATCCTACATGCTGTAGCTGCATGCGGAAATCGTACACAGGTGGTTCGAACGACTCCTGGTGGCCACCGCCGGGAGAAATCGCCCGACGAATTTGTCTTGTTATTTCACCAGCGTTCACGATGATGGATTCGATCTCCTTCCGGGATTGAGGTTTGAGGTGTACGCCGAGCGCTAACGAAGATCAAACTTAGTTCGAATCGACTCTAGATCAACAGGAAAAGTCCGGTACTTGATACGAGGAGTGACGGCGACGAGGAGTCAGACTCGTGTGACATAGTTTATGGCTGGACGAGGCAGAGGAGACTTCAACCGGCAGGGAGACAAGTTCTGTTCGTGGGAGCAGCCTTGCTCGCAAGGGAGGGCGGTGCCAATGCTAGGAACGTGGCTTCCAGGAAGAAAAGTGTCTTGAATGGCCATTTAGTGAAACTGTAACAAGTCCGAACAAAACCAACGAGCAGAGCCGTCTTGCGAGACAACGCGCTCATTGTCAAGTTCCCCCGATGTCGCTTGTTGTGTCATCCCCAAGTACACCGACTCAACATGCAATCCCTTCAACACCTTCTTCTCGCAACCCAATAACGCTACGATTGCGCAAAATATTGGGAACCACCTTCACAGACCCAACCACGACAGAAGCACTGCAAACACTCTCGCGTTTATACAGCTCACCAGCCCTCTCCCACATTCAAAGTCCAGAACACAACGCCAACGACGACGACGACGATAACTGGAGCGACCTAGATTCCGAAGGAACTGCACCAAGAGACGGTGTATCAGGGCACTCAGATGTCGCCAATGAAACCGCGGCGCGCGTGCGCAAGAGCCTTCAGAGAGACCTGGAGAACAAGCTCGCGGAGGGCAGCCAGCATTTCTTAAGAGCGTTCGGAGAGGTCGATCAAGTATGTCGGTAGTTCTCCCACTCCCATTCGGCTGATACATCTGAATAACTAGAAGCTAGACGACCTGCAGAAGATCGTCACGGAGATGCGAGAGCATTGTGACGATGCTGAGGCTCAACTCAAGTTAACGGAGGAAGCGAGCCGGTCGTTGCTCGAGCAAGCAGAAAGCCTGAGATACGAGAGGTAGGCGCTCGATGTCATCAGGTGAGCTGTTCTCATGAGCATCATCCCCAAGGCAGGAGGTGGAAACGCGAAAGTCCATCGTACTACTGTTTCTCGACCGTTTCACGCTCAGCGACGACGAAGTTGAAGCTATCACTTCTCGTGAGATTTCACTTGGTCCACGTTTTTTTTCGGCTATGAACAAGACCGAGCGAATTCGAGGCGATTGCAGAGTGCTGATGTCTGGAGAGGACGGTCCGACCAAGGCAGGGTAGGCTATCTTTCATTATAATGCCTCCTGCGTCCTCAGAGGGTCTCTTGACACAGCATGGATATAATGGCAACGACATCCTCGTATCTCGAGCAAGGTTACGACAAGACCCACCGCTGGTTGACGTTCGAGTTCCGCCGGATAGGAAGGGAAAGCCAACTTGAAGTTAGTGCGGTCATGCTTGAAGCTATCCGTCGGCTTTCACGGCGGCCTGAATTATTGTCGTAGGTATCTTATATCGTTTTTCTGACCACACATATCGATCGGATCATCCAGCGATGCCCTCACGTTCCTCTCAGAGGCGAGGCAGAGTACACTCCTCGCACTCTTCCTCGACGCTCTGACCCGTGGTGGACCGTCTGGATTGCCGCGACCCATTGAACTACATGCGCATGATCCCATTCGATATGTTGGTGACATGCTTGCATGGGTCCATCAAGCAATAGCTGCGGAATGCGAGTTCCTCGAAAGTCTCTTCGGTTTGAGCGGTCAGGCGCGTATGGTAGGAGCGGTACGGACATTTAATGGGAGTGAAGAAGAGGAGTGGGTGAAGGAGTTGTTGAATTCTTCCGTGGGTAAGCTTTGTGTGCCACTCAAGGTGAGGGAGCATTGACCTTGGCGCTATTCGCGAGCGAGGCTTACATACTCCGATACAGGTCCGAGTTCTGCAAACTGTACGAGCGCAAGAGAGCAGCATTCTATCGTACAAGGTTTCCAATCTTCTGCAGTACTACATGCTTACTATGCAACGGACGATCGGGGACGAGTCTTTACTTTCCCGGACGCTCCAGGAGTAAGCACCTCTTTGTCCTCCAAAGTATCGATCACACTGCATGACCGTGCTCTAGGATAACAGTAGTTAGTTACAAAGTCTTTTTCGACTCGATAGAGGCCCAAGGACGTGCCTTACATCGTACACCCCTGGTTCGCCACCTATTGTGTCTCCTTCGCCCCTTAACTCACGCGCACATGAATCCTTCCCACAGAACCTCGACAACCAAACAGTTTCTCCTCCGCATTCAATCATCGACCATGCCCAACTCCTTCGTGAAATTATGCAGGTCTATGATTCCTCACTTCTCAGTGAGGGCTCATCCGATCCCTCTGAGGCAAGCACGGGATTCCAACGCATCTTGGATGTCATGGTGGATCCTGCTGTCACTATGTGTGCTGCCGCTGCCGAAGAAAAGGCAAGGTTGCGTCCGAGATGGGATCGGGCTGTATTTGTATTGAATTGCCTGGGCTATTTGGAGGTGCGTGTGTTCGTTGGCTGGAATTTCTCGCGTACTCATGTTGCACTCGGGTGGATGTAAGAACGTGCTTGAGCCATTTTCCTTCACGGTGGAAAAACGGAAAGAGGTAAGGGATAATATCGAGGAGAGGGTGCGATTGCTTGAAGACGAGCATGTAAGTTTCTTCTGTATTGTTTCTTCATTTGGACACGTTCGGACTACCATCGGAAACACAGTACGAAAATATTCTCAGGGATGCCTCTCTCAGTGACGCAATACGCACTTTGGAGACGAAAGATCCCGCGGTAAGTTGATCGTCATGCATGTCCCCGCTCGATACGATGCTCAGTTTCAACCATGAATCCTCTGCCTCTGTGACGATGGTACAGACCCCGCTCTCTCGTCTTCCCGCGACTGAACCAGAGGCGCTCGCCAAAGCCCTCGGGAAGTTCTCTCTCTGGCTCTCCACTCCCGACGTGATCTCTTCGCCACGTCTATTTTCGCTCTCCTCATCGCTCCTTGCCGGTCATGTGCATCGTGGTGCATTGAGGCGACTCGTCCGCGCGTACAGTGCACTATGCGAAGAGGTACGGGCAGAGAGTGCACGAGGGAAGTACGTTGCGGGAAGTGTGGTTCTGGGAAGGGAGCGGCCGTTTGGACAAGTGGAATTGTTGAGGCAGATATTTGGGCTCGAGGAAGATGACTCCTGACGATTGTTGTCACATTTGCTTCCTGGAATATCTGTTCGACGAGAACTTTGGCCGTGGAGAGCCATTGTCCTGGATGAATCCGACGAGCGGCAGGTCTTAGTTTTTCGAGCGCAATGGGCAACAGTGCGTCGAACTTGGTGAACAGCACTACGACGGGCACCGTCGTCAGAAAATCACGAGCAAAAAGGCGCGGTGTCCGGTGTTGGCGGTTGGTGGTCACCGGGCCCGAGGACTAGTAGAGTTCATACTTTGATTCTTCGAATAGCGATCAGCCACAGCACTCACATCGTCTGCAAACGCTTCAGAAATTGATATGACCTCTTGTTGTTACCCGCTCTCGTTCGTCGCACCCCATTCGTGTTCGTCTCCGTCTTCCCTTTCCACCTCGCGTGCGATCTCGATCTCGATCTCGAACTCGGTCTCCAATTCCCCTTGTCGCCCACGGACGGGAGCCCCAAAGACCCATCAAATACGATCCACAACATCTCCAACTGCCGACATGCCCTCAACACCGCCAACACCGCCTCCCGACTCGCGAGCGGCCTCGTCTTAGACACACCCACCTTTAGATTCGTCAATGTCCTCGAGCCCGCTATCCGCGTCTCGTTTCCCTTGTCATCCACCTCGGCCCCACACGTCCAACTCCCAGAGCGAGGGAAAGGAAGCGAGCGAAGAGAGGAGGGAAGACGAGAGGGAAAAGAAATCGCTCGCGGGGGTGCTCCAATACGCCGCCGCCGCCGACGGATCGATCTTGATCGTTGTCGATGGATTGGAGCAGGAGGTCGATCACTGTGTCATCGGTTGATTACATTCATGAATACCTTGCGAGACACGAGTACTAGTAGTACATGACTTTAGGCTCCATTGCAGGCACGGACTCGTCCGGGAAAGTGATCTGAACGACGTCCAGATCCTGTCCGTATTCGGCGACAAGTCCGGTTTAGCGTCCTTCGGGGTCAGGGGGATCAGACATATGTCAGGTCTTGAGCGAGAGCGCGGGATCGGCATTCGATCCGAGTATAAACGAGGCTGGGACGACGAGCTAAGCATGTCCCAGTCCCCGCCCTGCAGGGGGGGAGCTGTTGAGGGGGAGTAAACCTCGTCGAAGGCCCGCGAACAGATCGATCGGTTTCGCGCGCGACGTATACCAAGACGACGTCTTGTTTTGGGATACCAATCGACTTTACCGTCGTTGTCGTCGCTTCGTCAGGTATGTAGACGGTCCATACATCAAAGACAATTCACGAGAGACGGTTGAAGTCTTGGATGTGTTTCCCCACACGGGAAATTTGAGAATGGAGGGATTCAATTGGGGGTGAACGGACGCGAGTCCGTTATTATACAGTCGGCAGAGCAACGGGGTTCGGCGAGGGTGGGGTGAAGGAGAATGGCAGTGGCATTTTAAAGGTGGACACACAGGTGACGTATTGGAGAGCTGGATAGGTTTCTGCGAGGAAATTTGGTCCGCTGTTGTGCGGGCGGGTGAGCTTGTGTCCATGCAGACATAATTAGCGTCGGGGTAGCCCAACGTCGAGGTCTATGGCCGACAGGGATGGGGTTGAGTGGAAGAACAAAAAGGGGGGAAAGTCAGTGCCTCGAGCTTGGATATGATGAGTGACCGTTAATGAGTATACACTCGCAAACCCAACCTGATTTTTGGGAGTCGAAGGCATGCTCGAACCTCCCCTGGAACGTCGACGGCTTATAATGAATGATATGGGTATACGCGTGCGTGCTCCACAAGGACCCACTGGCAAAACAAGATGGGGAAGGTCACCCCTCGACCGAACACTGAACGTCGACGAGCCCGAAGAAGCCTCGGCCCTAAACCCGGCGCATTCGAAAGAAAGCGTGGCCGGTACGGCACCCACTCCGTGTTCAAATGACGCCGCACTGGCACGACCCACAGCACGTCGAACCTGGCACCTGGTTAATCGTCGCCCCATTTTTCTCCGCGTGAATGACAGGAAGCGACCAAGAATCAGCCGGCCGCTGATCACTTCCATCGCCAATGAACGCGCCCACTCCCTACTCCTGTGTGAAATCTGATTGGGTTAACAGTACCGGTGATCCCATGCATCCAAAGCTCCAAGGGCGCCACCAACGTCCATCACTCGCAGCGCAAAACAACACACGGCGCACCCCACACATGTCGTCGCCCACCGCAAGTCCCTCTTATCGTACCCAAGTCGTTTGAGATGCTCACGCAGGCCCACCGTGACAGGTCGGATCAATCAAAGCCCAAGAACAAGCCTGCGTGCTCCCCGCGTTCGACAGCAACGTCGCCTGGGAGCTCGGCACCATCATTCGCGCTCACTGCCAACGAAAATACGACCGTTCCGCGGTCGTGTACATTGCGCACGCCAACTCGTCCCAGCTCCTCTTCTTTGCGACCACGCGCCCGGGAACGCACCCGGACAACATGCACTGGGTGAAGCGCGAGGAGGCGGTGGTGCTAAGGTGGGGCAGGTCGTCGTTGGGTCTACGGTTGCAGGCGCAGCTGCTGATCCGGGGGGACCTGGAGGAGTCGCTCAAGGACACGTTCGAGATGGCTCAGAGGGCGGATCCGAGCGTGCACGAGTGTCATGGGGGTGGGTTTCCGGTGCGGGTGAGGAACGTGGAGTGGATCGTGGGCGTGATCGTCGTTAGTGGGTTGAAGCCGGAGGACGATCACGGCGTCATCGTGGACGGCATTCAGGAATACCTTGCGAGAAACAATTAGTGTACGAAATTGCATTGCTTTGAAGTCAAGTCAAAACAAGCGTCAATACAACGCGCGTTGGCCCCGTAGACGCGTATTCAGGTCCTATATTCACCATGGTTGCAGCAACGACCGAGCAGGTGCGCTCGGGCCCTTTGTGTATCCCGGCGCTGACTGTCACCACAGCTAACAACCCTTGCGAGCACCACCGTCGGTGTGTACACCCGCCCCTTGGACCCGCATACGTCACAGACTTATCATTCACAGTCGTCCACCCGCTCGTCCTTTTGTCCGTGACAGACCACCATGCCCGGTCCGTATCCCGCAACTCGTCCAAACGGGTCATTGGCGTTCTACTAGGGCAAGACAATGGCAAGACCGTCAACGTCGCCAATTCGTTTGGTATCCCATTCGAGGAGGACGAAAAGGACAGCAAGACGTGGTTCCTCGACCACAATTACATCGAGGGCATGTACGACATGTTCAAAAAGGTCAACGGTACGTCGCACCTTATTCAGATCCCATGAATCGATCCGACATGCTGGCCAGCCCGAGAACGCATGATCGGATGGTATCACACTGGCCCCAAGCTCAGAGCATCGGATCAAGAGATAAACAATTTGTTCAAGCGGTATATCGCCAAACCTGTCATGGTCATCGTCGACGTGCGACCCGACACCGTCGGGATACCCACAGACGCCTACTACGCCGTCGAAGAGATCAAGGACGTACGTACGTCCACTCCTACCACCCGCCTCATGCCAATGACGACACTTTCCTAGGACGGCACAGAGATACGCAAAACATTCCTCCACGTCCCCTCCGCAATAGAAGCAGAAGAGGCCGAGGAAATAGGAGTCGAGCATCTCCTCCGGGATATTAAAGACTCGACGACGACGACCCTCGGTACACGTGTGAGCGAGCAGCTTGCATCGTTGCAGGGTCTCCAATCTCGGCTACGTGACGTGCACAACTATCTATTGGACGTGGCCGCGGGCACATTGCCCGTGAACCACCAGATCATTTACCACCTCCAGGATGCGCTCAATCTCCTTCCGGATCTGAGTGATGCGGTAGTGACGCAGAGTTTTACGTCGAGCACGAACGACCAGCTGTTGGTGGTGTATTTGAGTACGTTGCTGCGGGCGGTGATTGCGCTCCACGCGTTGGTGGACAACAAGGCGACGATTGGGCGTGCGGAGCTGGAAGAGGGCGCAGATGAAAAGGAGAAGGAGAAGAAGCCGGAAGGGAAGGAGGGCGAGAAAGGCAAGGGCAAGGACAAGTCCGATGCAGACAGGGGTCTCTAGGTCCGGCACGTGTTGAGCACGTGTAAAATGCACCGTGTAATCACACCTTTTTTTTCCCTTCTCCTTTTCCTCCACTGCACTTTGTCCTCTCGAAAAGAAAAGAAAAAAAAGTACGTTTGGTCGACACCAGCCTGTTTCGTGCGCGGTGTCGAGGATCAGTTCCCCTAACACACTCTTTTCAGGTTCTCTGAAGACTTGCGATGTCGGGCGCTCGTGGATGTTTCAACTGTGGAGGCTGTGCGTGGTGTTTTCGTGTTGTTCGTCTTGCCTTCCCTCCAACGACCTTTGTCGTCGGCGTCTACCTAGCGATTTCGCTTAACCCACCATCTATTCTATCTACTTGCATCTGTGTGCTGAGCGGTGCTGACGTGGACCGCCGTGTTCCTTTTTGCTTTCCATATCGTACCGATGACCAATGTGATCGTCGAAAACCAACGCTCAAAAAACATCCCAATGAATGACATTGATCCCTAATTTGCGCTCGTGCATCCAAAATTATGTCAGTCGGCCATCAAGCTGCCAACTGCCCTAAAGCTGGCACGCCCACATGGTAATGTTTGATCTCGAATTCAACTTGTTGGGGGGTAGCCGCTTATTCGTCTGGTGCTGCGTCGTCTCAGCTACAACTGTGAGCATCGTTCCCTTGTTTTGTTCGGGACTGATGCCACGCCGTGTAGGTGGGATGGAGGGCCACGTTTCGCGCGATTGCAGCATGGAAGCCAAGGCCAAGTCTTGCTACAAGTGTGGTCAGGAAGGTCACATCGTGCGTATCTTTGACTGTGATCGTCGATGGACGAGCGGTACTGACAGTGTCATCCGCCTAGTCGCGTGACTGTACCCAGAATGCAGGGGGCGGCGGCGGCGGCTACGGCGGTGGCTTCTCGGGTGGTGGTTCTGGCCAGGAATGCTACCGCTGTGGTAAAATTGGGCACATTGCTCGCGCATGTCCCGAGGGTGCTGCCAACTCTGGGTATGGCGGCGGTGGTGGAGGCTACGGTGCCTTTGGTGGTGGCGGTGGAAGTAAAACTTGGTGCGCATCTCCTCTCACAGCTCGTCTCGGTTCGTGTTTGACCGTTGTTTTCAGCTACACGTGTGGTGGTGTAGGCCATTTGTCGCGCGACTGCGTTCAAGGGTCTAAATGCTACAACTGTTCCGGAATCGTGCGTGATGTGATCTTGGTCGAGCGGTTGATATTGATGGATTTTCGTAGGGCCATATCAGTCGGGATTGCCCTCAGCCGCAGAGGCGCGCTTGCTACACGTGCGGCTCAGAGGGGTGCGTCTCGTCGACATACTCTATCCCGTTTACTCACGGCTCCGTCAGACACATTTCCCGCGATTGCCCTGGCGCGGGTGCTGCAGAGGGCGTTTGAGGGGTCGTGCGCATTGTGTGATATCCCCTTGTATTGCTAGTTTCTGAATATGTTTCGTCCCTTTGTGATTCATGTTCCATGTTCCGTCATGTTCTTTTCGTCCTCTTTCTTGATGTCACATCTTGCACGCCGTGTTATCTCGGTACTGTTGCTACGAGTGTACGCATTTGATCGCGCTTTGAGAAGCCCAGCAAAGAAACCCGCTCGTCCACCCGGTTGGGTCCGAACCCGACCATTTTTCGCACGACTTCTTTTTCCTGAAATCCGCTCGTTCCAAGTATCGACGACTATCAGCTCTCCTTTAGTTCCTCCATGCAAGCTCTCCGTGTAGCGCGTCCTGCCCAGCGTCTCGCTCTCCGCCGTCTCACAACGGCCGCGCCCTCCGCATCGACGAGCGCGAGCGCGAACGCACCCTCGCTCATCCCACTGAGCAACGTCGAAGCCCAATGGGAACGGCTGTCCAAGACCGACCAAGCGACGGTACAGACACAGCTCGAGCAGATTCAGAAAAAGGACTGGAAGTCGTTGTCGATGGACGAGAAAAAGGCTGGTATGTCGTCTTTCTGTAACCTGTTTCGGTCTCTTTCCCCGCCTTTCGTTTTCTGCTTTCGGTGATGGTAACTCACCCTCCCCGTGTGTTTCATTTCTTGGGTACGCGACGGAACGACGACTCTATGTGCGGACGGACGGAACGATAGCGTACTATGTCGCGTTCGGCCCACACGGTCCCCGGACCCCCGTCAGTCCACCCGGTCAAGGCCTCAAAGTCTTTCTCTTCACGATGGGTCTCGTCGGCGTTGCCGGCTTGATTGCGTTGGCCGTTCGCTCACGGGGTGAGTTGTGCACGCCTATGCCTTTGGACCGCACGGACGTCGAGCATGACTGACCACCCCTTGTTTTCTTCTTCTTAGCACCACCACCACCCAAGACGCTCACCCGAGAATGGCAAGAAGCCTCGAACGAGCGTGCACGCGAGCAACGCTCGGATCCCATCACGGGTGCGTTTCTCCCTTGACACCGTCATGTCATCTCGACTCACACGCGTCTAGGTATCTCGTCGGAAGGCTATACGGGCAAAGGTTTCGTTCAGAACTAGCCTTGTTACGTTATGACGGTGCCAGGACGTAGGGATGCCTTGGCGTGGCCTTGGTCGCGTTATGTTGCTGCTCTCTCTCTCTCTTTCTTTTCTTATTAAATGTAACTAGAAGCGGGAGGGCCTTGCCAAGGTAGTAGAGGATTGCGTTGATCGTGAAAGACGCTTTCGTCTTTCTTTATTGATATCTGCCTGAATTTCCGTTTGCGTGTCGTGTATGCAGCTGGTACCATCGTTGTCGTCCGACAAGTCACCGTGGGTGTTCGGACATTGTCCTACTCGACATTTTCCGAGTGCGGGAGTGCGAGGGAGACTTGTTGAGCACACCGTCCTGCGTATATGCGCGCCGAGCACCTCCCGATTCTAAATTTCATTATCCAGGACGACCATAAGCTAAAAAGGAGCAAGGTATATAGCAGATATGCTTGGTATATCAGGTCATCCGTCCGTCTCCACGACGCGGGTGGGCGGTGGAAATAGCGTCTGTTGGACGCCGAGATAGACTTCTTTGAGGACCGGAAAGTAGGGGAGGACGTTCTACGGGTGCATGAATGTCAACCACGACTGAGGGAAAGGTGGGACGTACCTCGAACGCGACGCGTACCTCTACCCCAGACGCCTCGGACGCACAAGAGCCCCGCGTGCGCCTGAGCGCAGCCAAGTAATACCGAACGTCCCACCTGCGAAACCCCTCGTGTATGACGACGTCTTCGAGGGCCGAGAGCGGGATAAAGTGGTGCGTGATGGAGAGGGTCGGGAGGAGGGGGTGGCCGCGGTGGGTTTCGAGTTGGATACCGAGGGTGGGGAAGACGAGGAGGGATTCTGTAAAAAGTGTGGGTTGGGAGCGAGGGACGGGGAGGGGAAGGGGGACGTACCGTGGAGAACTTGGGTGAAGCGCGCCCATACGAACACGATCCCGACTCCAACGACCAGAACGGGAGGGACACCCTGTATTACCTACACCAAAGTGAACCCGATCCCCACCGACGAAAAGCCAACAAAGCGCACCTCGAACCGCGCCAAAAGGCCCAACACGACAACCAACACGGCGTCGAGCCAAGACCACGCACACGTCCCACGGACGATCCGAGCGCTCCCATCACGCGCCAACCGCCAATGCTCGACTCGGTACTCGGTGAACCCTGGCCAATAAACGACGGTGAATTCGGGATGTGTGTCGGGCAGGGGGCGGGTTTGGCGCATGCATCGAGTGGGGGACCAAGGCGCGAAAAAGTTGCTTATTCAGCGAGGACAGGACAGGGGCTATTCTTTGTGATCCGAGACGGAGGCGTCCTGCACCCTAGGTAGAACGGCGGTAACTCGGTCTAACCATGCTTGGTATTGATACAGATTCAGGTCATCTCAAAGCAGTGCCATCTCGACCCTAGTGTTCAATTCATCCAAACTCGGAGCTAATCTACGACCGTCGAGTTACAGTAGTCACAGTTACCCCATGATATATGATGGACATCGATATATCATATCCCCCATCAACTATTGGGCATTGCCTGCACCGTACCATGTTATCCTACCATGTCACTATGCAAACGCTCCCGAGAGATGCCACTATATTAATTAGCACCGGGGCGGTGTGAGCGACCCAGCCCCACATTAGACTAGATTCAGTTTTTTAGGTCGCAATCTAAGCTCGGTTGATCGGAATCAACCTCGACATCAACGGACCGCCCATTCCATCAGGTAGACTAAGACGTTACGTGACAGGTCCAGGTCCAGGCATCCATGTCAATGTCTTTCTGCAATGACGCTCATATGGATCCTTTGTGTACGCGCGGTGATGACGATCATGGTGACAGCGCTCCAAGTTGCCCGCACGTTCGAACGAGCGAATGACATGGTCTTCTTGATTTGAATATGCGATTCGATGGCGCGCCAGGATCACGATCGTCGTATTACTGGAACGTCTGGCGCGCAGTGGCTATCGAGCCCAGCTTTGGGCTCGCTATGTACTGACCGCTGTACTACAGTGTAATACTGTATACATGTTGTTGAATTAGCTAATATCATTAGCTAATCTACAAGCCACACACGGCCCAGTAAGCCGAATACAAAACACTAGTCTCCTAAAGCTAGAGACTATACAGTTTATCAATCAATTCAGTAGAGTCGTATATAGGACAGGCAGTAGTCTAGGGGTCTAATCTAATCTCTTGAT
>JBBPNP010000191.1:0-48033 GCA_038090955.1 Xerocomellus intermedius
ATCCCTTACATATGCACGGCGGGACCGTGAGTCGACACTGGATGGACGTCTCGTGGAGCTAAAAAGCTTTGATTCTTGTCAGGCAACACATAAATCTAGAATCGTGTCTCTTACCGAGTCTTTGGCAAAGGAAGACGGCCCACTCGAGGTCCGAGAGTGTTTCGATGGCGTCTCGACTAGTCGGCCGGTCAACCTCTGCCAATCAAAGGGTGTATGCGGAAAATTTACCTCGTATAGGTGGTGCGATGCTTTGTTCTCCCACTTCTCTCTGCAACGCCTGCAGATCCTCGCGCGAATCTGACAATAATTTATGCAATTCATTATTGTCCGCTTTCAGCATCTCATTGTCCACCACCAGAGATTCGATGACTTTGATGACTTCCGGGTCTTCATCCGCAGCAGACTTGGCGACATGCTAAAAACCGGAAATGAGAGACACGACGCAAAGTCGACCATTGGAAGACAAACGGAAATTTGAAGACCCTCCAGCCTGGAGCGTACATCCTGTAAGAGTGAGTCTGAAGACTCTAAATGTTGTAAGCGTCTGATCTCGAGGTCATCTTGCAAGCGGCGGACTTCAGCCTGTAATTTGTCTAGATGGAACTGTGAATTGGCATTCCTCTCAACCTCGTTGAAGATTATTCACCCGTACGGTCTTTGAGAGCAGCCAGACGCGCCTCTGCGAGCTTTGCCCGCTGAGTCTGGCTGTCACGTTCTTGCCGAATATCGTCATTCTCCTGGAGGGCAGCAGATAGCCTGGTGTCCAACCCCACAGTACGCATGTGATGGGCACTTAATCTCGAAACTGCACTGCGTGCCTCCTCCAATTCATGTAACAAGGTCTTATTTGACGCCTCGGCGACCTCGTTGTTCAAAAGTGCCTGCGTGAGCCGCTGCACGAGGCCTGTCAGGACGACCGCATGTGAGTCCAACCGGGGTGTGAAAGATTGACCTTGTCGACCATTGCATTCTCTTTCAACAGCTCAGCCACTCGTGCATCCACGTCGGCCTGGTCTGTCTCGGCGTGCCCAGGCTCGCTATCTTGCGTAGCTTTCCGTAGCATAGAAACACTCGGCTGAGCTGGGGGTGAGGACATGCTGCCATGGAGCGTGCGTGTGAGACGAACCCCATGCCTGCGTACATATGCCTCATGGCGCTGCAGCAATGCAGACCCAACCTCTGCAACGGGGATTGGCATGCTGGTGGTGACCGCCCTGCATTCGGACTCACCTGCACTGAGGACGAGCCTACTCTCGAGCTTGGACTTGAGAGCGAGCCAAGCCTTTGTAGCTTCGCACTCTTCGCTTCCGCAACAACAACAGATCTGCCTCTGAGGCTCGGGAGAGGGCACCCTGGAGAAATTGGTGAGGGCAAGCGTGAGGTCGTCGATGGTGCTTGTTGCGTGGTAAAGACTGCTGGTTAATGGTGTGTCTGGGGTAGCGGGACGGTAGTCTGAGGAGTCGACCTGCATCTGGAACGGGACAAGGGGAGAGACATGGAATGCGGGGTACAAAGGATGAGCGCATACGTGGGAATTACCAGATACAGTAATCATTCCATTCTCCAACATCACATCAGGCGGACGCAATGAACCGGAATCAGATCAGATTAGCAACTGCAACACGGTAAAGTATGTGCCGGAAAAAAATGATGAATGATACACGGGGGAAGAGATGTATGCAAACGATATAATACATGCCAACGTCAAACCTTATTCCAGTCCAACAATTTTGAGCACCAGCTCCGAAATCCACGCAGCAATCCTACTCCAGTGGCTTCTGTTAGGTGCCAGAAATTGGAAGCTCGTTGCGAGTCCTTCCATGTTCAGTTCTTCTAGTCTTTTCTTCAATCCCTGTGCCCCATTCCCTTCGTCGACAGTACTCAGGGTCGACATCGATCCACCTTGAACCGTCATAGCGCGTAGAGGATCCTGAGAGAGACGGAAGATGTTTGACACAGCCCTGATGATCGACGCATTGCCAGAGACAGCAAACGTCTCCTTGATCCGGTCCTGTAACGTGTCATAGCTGTGGTGCGAGGCAATGAGTCAAACAAAATCCAAGTATGAGAAAAACCGTCGTACATCATAGACAATAGCTCCGGATAAGCGATGCTAACGTCCAAAAGCAAGTTATACAACATCTCCGTTTCCGCGTCATCGCCTTGTGCAGTCGTGAGCATGGTGGTGGCGAAAGAGACCACGAGCAATGCTGCCGTGCTGTCCGCGATCGGAAGCATGTCAACCTCAACACGCGGGACGAAATCATTGTCGTGTGACGGTCTTGTGGTTGGAGTGAACTCTTCTGCACGGCAGTCTTGCAAAAGCCTGATGTATGACTCGCGAGTAGTGGAGAACGGGATCAATGCAACAAAGTAACCCAGTGCATCGGGAGACAATACGTAAGATGCACCTTCGGGAGGTTGCTCGCCGCAGCGTACAGCGACAGAGAGCAGACTTCTAAGGACAGTTTCCGCAGAGGATTTGAGCTGACTGTGACGAACACCCTTGAAAATGATAGCGGCCAACGAGAAGGAGAAACTGGACTCGAAGGATAGGCATAATAGGCGGTCCAGTTGGCACACCGTATCCTCGAGCTGCGTGCGCCCATCTAAGAGGACGTTGGGAATTGTGTTTTCATCAAATGCACCATGTAGCTCAAGCGTTTCGGTCGTTGCACGCAGGAGGTCTGCGGCTTCAGCGTAAATGGAAGTGTAACTGGACTGCAGCAAGGCAACCGCAAGCCAAAACACCTGGCAGAGGTACCGTGATCCTTCCGGCAAGGAGGGAACCACCTTGCAGATGCATCGAAGCATGCAAACCACAGCTATCGTGTCTGTCTCAGTAGACTGACCCAGGGCGGTTTTAAACGCCACGAGCATCTGATAAACAAGATCATCATCCACCTCCGAGGTTGCCAGTGTGCCAAGCACAAGGAATGCCCTTGCTTGTATCGCCGTGGGGAGTTGAAAAGCCGTCGATGTAGCCAAGCTCATCCATCGCGCTCGCCAAACGTTCAAGACCCCTGAGATTCAAGTGAATTTGACAATGGCGGGTACAGGCTGAGCAGTTCTTACCTTTTGAACCTGCTGCGACTTCGATTATCCTAACTAGCATTCGTGTCAAAGCTTCTTGAGAATCGATCATTGCCTTGTCGTTTTGTGGGTCGTAGTTGCAGTATTCACTTGTGCTGGACTGCCGGGTGAGACCAAACAACTGGAGGCTCTCGATAGTGATGAGTTCGTCCATCAGTGCGCGCAGATCAGGCCCACTTGCATCTTCCGCTCTGGCGAGGAAAAGCGACTGCAGGAAGTTCATGATAATACCGTAAACAGACTTTCGCACGAGCGTTTGTCCGGTCCCAGCAACGAGGGTGACGATATGGCAAATATCGGGGACGTAAAGCTGGTCAAAGGCTGCCTGTTTCGAATGGTTGCTGGCGATGAGAGCAAACCGGGTCAGCGTGGCGATTTCGTTCCAGTGGACATTCTCAGGCAAGGTCCTCGAGGGTTTGAGGGACGTCTTCCCGAGAACCTTTCGTAACTTGGAAAAGATTTTCCCTCGCACATTGATGGATGCGAGTGCAGCTGCGGTCCGGGCAATTGTTTCACACCTACGTGAACCGATACCACCGTCTGCTGCGGCGCGGATCAACTCATCCAGAACCACATTCACGATCGTCGCATCGAGCTTCCCAATTTCGACCCAAATATGTTTGTGAATCATGGAAGAGACCTAATAGGGTGCGTCAGGATCGTCAAGGTTACGAATGCAATGTGCAACACAAACCTCAAAGTCTGCGATCGTTAGGTCTATTAATGTGCGAATACAATCTCGCAGTCGCGCACCCGAATGCTCGTACAAGGGGTTTGAAGGGTTGCAAAAATGAGCGAGGTTTCTAACCCAAGGACTCATATACTGGAGACAGTTGATGCGCTGCGCGATACAAGCCTTGTCCATTCCGGTGGAGATTACAGTCAAGAAATCTAGCGTGAGCTTCGGAGCAAATCCTGCAAGTCGGTCACTTAGACTGGTGACGAAGGTAGATAGGTCACCAGGAATAATGCCGGCTGACGAGATGTCAGAATCGAAACAAGAGGTTGAAACTACACACCTTTAGATGCAATGATCGGGTTCTTGTCATAGTCAAGATATGAACAAATCGCGCCAAGGAGGTCGTATGCGGCACCGCGAAGTTCTTCCTGGTCCGAGTTGATATTAATCATACCCACGTGTAGAAGAGTGGCAGAGATATTAGAGAATCTCGGGAACCTCTCAATACGTAGGACTTGGTTATCACGAAGCTGGCTCTTCGCAGATCTGATGGCCTGCCGAAAATAGTGAGCCTCGAGAATATCATGTTATTGAGAGAGTATACCTTGACAATGTTGTCACGATATGGTGAGGAGAAATAAGATGTCACCCCCTGTCTGCTCAGCCTTATGATAAATTCGTGTGGGTCGAGGCCCGTCGAGACGTTGTACGCATCGCTGACATCAGCCAAAGAAATAATCTCGGTCGATTTACATGAAAGAGAGGGCGAAATGACCGCCGCTCGAATCTGTGCCGACGGTCAGGCTTATAGGAATATCTGGGCCGAAGCCACGGACCGAAGTTATACGGATGTGGGTGAGCGCAACCTCCATGTTGACTGGCATACGTATGTCATGGGCCTGTCTCATTGTCACCTCGGTGAAAGCCATGTTGCTTTCGTGTTCCAGAGACGCTACGTTCCGTGTCACAACAAAACCTGCAATGATAACCTGGCACATACTAGGATACTCTAAGGTGGGCAGGCATGATTGAGGGACATGTTGCAGAAGCTCGGTGACTGAGGAACATGCCTTGATACCGTTCGAGAGGATCGTGCCTGTCAGCAAGATCAACGAATGCCATCACTTGTCAGCGGAGAAGGACAGCACAAACCTGCAGATATGTTGTACACTCGTCTCAGGTAGCGTTGGGTCAAGGAGTTGGCGTTCAAAAAGTAACCGTTCATGAACCGCTGGCGCACATCCATAGGTATGAGCTGGGAGCATGTCTTTAGCCATTGGACGGGGATCTCAGACGTAGATGTGAACGAAGTGCAGTCCAGGATGATCTCAAAATGCCTTTTCCCGTACTCGGGGCTAGTCAACGTCTAAATCGTGCAGGGTTAAAAAATGCATAGGTCTGAAGTTGATGTACACTGGCCTTTAAAATATGATACATCAATAGTTCAATGTCGAGCGCCTCTACATCTATTTTGCAGACACGCAACACGAAGACAGCAGGTACATCCTAGAACAACCGTGAGCAATGCGCATCGTTACATCCGTCAACTTACCTCCGCAACATCAGCAGACACAAAAATATCTCGCACGGGCTCAATACTGCGATGACAGCAACGATTCATCACATCAATGAATTCTCGGTGTTCTGAGCTTTGGAGGAGAGAAAGACGCGGAACTTCTGGAGCTTCCTGGAGCTCAACGAGAAGGTTGCATAGTTGGTCCCATGCGCGTCTGGCGCCCAACGTCACCGAATCATCCTCATTATTGGGCTTCACGTAACTGAGCAGCTCCTTGCCAATTTTGTCTGCATGTTTGTCTAGGAAACGATGCAACACAATCGTATCCGTGTCGTCGGCAGTGGTACCCAGCCATTCACCACCATCCTCGTCAGCAGCCGTTGCGGAGTATTTCTGCATAGATAAGAATTGTATTAGTTTCGCCCGTGTGGACGTTGAAATCGCTCACGTTGACTTCGCTGAGGAATCGTGTGACATTGGTGATGTTCGCCTTCAAAAACTCATTCAGGCAGACCATGTGTGCCTCCTTGGCAAAGAAAATGTTGTTGGCCAAATTTTGCATGACTTTAGCAATGATCATAAGACCTCGGCGGATAACTCCATCGTCTTTGGGCACCTCAACATCGACTATTTCCGGAGCGACGATGGCAGGGGAAATGAAACTAGGGGCAGGTGAACATTGTTCATTGTGTTCACCCAGATTGTACTCACCGAAGGAATATGAAAGCACCAAGGGCAGCAAACTTCGATTCAGGCCAGACTTGATAACTGTCGGGCGTGAGATGACATGATGTCGGACATACATTAACTCTTACACTGCTTTTGCCAAGTGAGCGCACACTTCACGAAACATCCTTCAAGAAGATCAGTAAAGAGGCTTTGGGGAGTAGGGGGAATGCTCACGGTGGGAGGGCAGGCACCGAAGAGCCGATGATCTCAAGGAACGACGACGCAATGAACTCAACGTCTCGCTGATTCTGTTCCAACTTGTGTTTGGGAGTTTTAGCTGGGTCGAGATCATAGGCATGACCCGGAGGCATTGATGTCATGGTCTTGATCAGCGGTAGGATGAGACTACGGAGATAATTATAACCGTGTATCCTGGCGAAAGCAGACAAGAATCTTGTGCAGGTCGAGTTGCTTCGAAACAGGTCCGCGTCGCTGGCTACATGCGATGTTGGTTTACGCAAATTTTTGTGAGGTGAGACACTACCTGTGTGTGCTATCTCTCGGTCTATCATGGTCTTGAGTAAGGCTACCAGAGAAGCACGGGTGTCGAAGATATTTATGAGCACCGAGATCATCATGTCAACCTCGTTGGCTGGACAGCATTCACATATCACCATAGCGAGGACCATCTAAATATGCGTGAGCAGGAAACTAGCAACAAAGTAACAATTCGTACATCAGACCCTTTGACAAGCTACAAGGAAAGACATCAGCTAGAGTCTGAGCACCCTTATAAACGGTCATACCTCCCGCAGCTGATTCCGACGAGCTTGCAGTTCTGGATTACGTTGAGGCTCGAACTTCGTGCCCTTACCTAATACACGAGCAAAGACATGAACGAATATCGTCCGTTTCCTGAAATCTGAATCATATGCCAACGCGATACAATGCTTTACACCGTTCTCAGAGTTGGCAACCACCAGGTGGGAGAGTCCAGTAATGACCAGGTCCCGCACGTCGGCCTCTTTCTGGGATGTCGGCATTCTCTGGGTAATGGTGAACTAAGAATCAAATATTGCAAAACATGTGCGTTACCTTCTGCACCGAAGGAACGTCAGAGGTGGAGTCGGAGATCTAGGATTATCATGAGAGAATGATGAAAAAATGAAGCAAAAGAACGTACAGGCTGCTCTGACTGGCATACATCGAGAGCTCTAAGAAGGACGTGAGAGTACCTGATGAACAGACGCGAGACCGCATGCCCCAAGTCGTCACCATCGTGGGGTACACTGGTATCGATGGATTGTAACTTAAGACGATCAAGGAGCAGGACAGCTGTCCGCAGGGCAAACATATTAATGTCGTACTGAAGCTGAATGATATCAGCTTCCAAGTTCTGAACTCGGAATTAATTCAAACACGGTCCCGAAAAGCATCCACAAGGAACTCACCAACAACGGATCCTGGAACCATTCCATAATCGTATCCAAAATTCGGTTTCGCGACAGATCATCCTTGCGAAGCGTTAGGGCGTCCGTGCGCTCACAGACACTACAAACCAAGCTACAGAACTTGATGCGAACACGGTATGAAGCTGGATCATTGAATCTGGAAATAAACCCGACAAGGACGTGAAGCAGTGACCCGAGGTCAATGCTCAGGGCTTCGTCAGGTGGCATCTGTGCATTGTCAACGAGAGATTTCAACACCGAGATGAGCTTTACAAACGATCAGCATCCGAGCGACAAACTGAAATAAAGGTCCTATGACTAACTTGGTCAAGGAACAAACCGTATTCATCCTTGAATTCTGAGCCAGCACCTTCGGTGATGTTTCGCGTGATTCTGGTCAAAGATCGCTTAGGCTGAACAGTAACTAAGACAAATAGACTTACTCATCGAGATGCTTGAACAATCTCGCGAAGAGGCGAGGGCTAAGTTCTGAACCCAGCGCTTCCCTCGCCACTTCGCGCACACGGATGGTGTCGTCGACAAGTGCGGCTGTTAGGAATTCGATGAAAACATTGACCAATTCCCCAGGGTCTCTCAGAACGCGCATCTCATCAGGAAGGAACTCGGCCGGAATGACGGCGGTCAATGCACCAGGCTCGTGTTCGTCCTGGACGGTAGCGCCACCGAAAGCAGCCAAAAAGAGTGTAAGATTCCGCCATTGGAAGAATTTCTCCTGTATTGGATATTAGTATAAATCACCTCGAATCAAAGTGGCGCTTCGCACTTCAAGCACCAAATTCTGTTCTTGCTTGCTCAAGTATATTTCGTCGAAAGCAGCAATGGAAGCAAGAGGGTTTGGAACGACGAATTCCGACAATGCATTCCATCTCCAGAAGCATTCTTCCCACACAGCGATGTTGATTGGGGAGGTGTAGGCCACCAAGCGCAGCAACTTTCGCACACGTTTCTGTTCACGGACGCGGCCTTTTTCCATGTTACTCAGCGCTGCACTGCGAAGGGTGTTGGCTTACCGACAACGACAACACTCGGATCACCTAATTGCTCATATATTGGATTTCGCTTTGACCGTTCCTCCTCTGTTAGGCCCATATTTACTGGGGCGTCAGGATGACGTTCGGCTTGTGCGATGAGGCGAAGGCCCTGTGCCGCGAGCTGCGAGACCTCGCTGTTCACGGAGGTAAGTGAGACGAGAAAGGATATTTCACTTAGAGCAAAGGCTGGAACACGGTCAGGATTAAATTGTAGCCGTTTTGCATGATCACCCTATACATCGCTTGAGCAATTCACACCCAGGCAGAGCGGTGAATATACCTGGCTCTTCCTATGGTACGTCTCGATAACTTGATGACACACAGATATCCAAAGTCTTTGGCTATCGGGCTCAAGTCTGGTCATGAGAAGCTTCTTTGACTGGCACAAGAGTGCGGTGGCCCTATTCGTAGATTAATCCAGGAATATAGTGGAAACGATGGCGTGATACTCACAGACTTTGCTTTAACCGGTCCTCGAAGTAGGCGTAATCAGGATCCTCGGGGGACATTCGGAAAAACATATCCACTAGGCATTGAAAGGTTGTTGCCGCAGAGATTTTGACTGAGGTATCTGCTTCGGAATCCCAAATACGGGTGAATGTGATGCTCCATTGGAGAGAGTCCTCTTCATCTATCGGAAGCATAGAGTAGCTGAGGTCTGCGCGCCAAAGGGCCAGAATTGCTAGAAGCAAGAGGTCCTTGTCTGTCAGAGTTTCCGACGTGAAACGCTTAGCTTTAGGCCGCGTGGCTGCTCTTCTGACGTTGCCATTCGTGTCGACCTCACTGCGGCGTATCGAAGCGGTCTAACCAAACACGTGAGCAATGACGATATGAAGAAGCCAAAATGATGGTACCTCGTAAATCCTTCTGGATCTCAATGCGATAATCCTGCGGAGCCTCTCCATTGAAGGCTGCCACGGGAGTCGGGCCGCCTAGAACATCATATAAAACTCTATCTGCATTACTTTAATGGAGAAATACCTCTGTCGCAAGGATTGATGCAGCCTTGATAGCGCAGATCTTGACAGCGTCCGCACGCTCAGGTTCCAAACATGCTACGAAAAGCGGAACCGTTTCATCTTCTGGGAGGAACCGGAATACTGCCACAAGCGCTTCCGCGTATGTCCCAATGTCAATCTCGTCGAATGAATCCCAGAATGGCTTTTGCTTCACGCCAGCCAATATAGTCATCTACATATAGGTCGATGAGTCGTACACACTATGCTCCATAGTACAAACAAATCATACCTTGATCTCATGCGCGATATCCGTAGCGAGGTGTCTCAGTGGCAACTCACCCTCTGGCGAAATCCTGAAACCTGCGCGACACATATCGATGGCACAGACAAATGCTACATCCGACAACTTCGAATGTGTGTTTACGTGGCGGACAAGGTCTTCCACAAACCGGACATCCTGCTGTGGTGATTGAATGAATAATGCATAAGCAGAAACGAAGATGCTTACCTTTCGATGGGAAGAAGACTTTTGGAGCTGCATAAAGCTTACAGTGCGGGAATGGATGTCGATTTGATAATCAGTAGACAGACGATCAGTCCACAAAGAGGAAAGGATGGTCAGCGTGGGCCAGAGAGCTCGCTCTCGACCAGGCTCATTGGCGATGTAGAGGAGATCAAAGACCCGTTCGGCCGATCCCTCAAGTTTCCCCCGCGTACGAACAGCTTCGTTGTATTCCTGAGGATAAAGTTCTACCCAATTCCACAAGGCCATGCGAAGGGGGATTGCGACCGCTGCTTGGGCCTGTTTTTTCATGTTTACGAGAAGAGACGACAGCTCGTGAAGAACCTGGACAAGACGCGACCTATCCATGGCACTATGAGTCATGAGCAGTAAATCGACAGTGTCGGGATTGTCCTCGACTGTGTTCGCGAGATAGTGAATTTTCGTGCGAATGCGATGGAAAACTACCATCCAATTCGAGGCAGATAAGCAATACACTATACGACCAGCGAACTTGCTTATGAGGATGTTGAGGGCCATCGTCGATTTGACAAGTGCCATGTGAGTACGCTCGAAATGACATGCACGGTTGAACTGGCCCTGTCCGGAAGCGGCGCCCGAAGACTGGAAGGAAGTGGCAGAGGGCTTGAACTTGAGGAGGGGTCTTGACGCTTGGGAAATATGTGGGGGCAAGGGTGGACCGTCATATGCATGGTCGTCCGGGGTCGGGATAGGTATGTCAACGGACTCGAAATCGTGGAGGGAGGCGTCAGGAGCGAGGTTGGAAGAAGACATAAGTCGACTCTCTGGAGCGGCGGTCTGTCTAAGATAGAGAACCATAACACTCAAGACATAGCGTGCACAGTTGTCGTCGAGTGGATCTATCTCTACCCAAGGAAGAGGCGGCGTTGAAGACGAGAATTCCGAGGATGGTTTGTGAGCGTTCCGAGAGTGCCATGTACTGGATGAAGGGATAGAAGCATTGTTATTTGCGGGTACCTGCCCAGAGATTGAGCATGGTTTGCTTGCGGGTGAACCAGATCGAGGATAGTCTTCTTGGCGAGAGCTCCATCTGGAAGACATGGACACGGACAAGATCTTGAGAACAAATAGCTGGGATTGAAGTGCCTCTATAGTCATCGCTCCAGCGGCGTCGATTTGCTATTTCGACGTGTGGGTGAGCAAAGGATGGGAGTGCGAGCTGGGTGGAAGTGACGGACCTTTGCAAGTCGTTCGAGGAGCTCGCTGAGGGACCAGGCGATGATATCGAGGGAATCATAGGCAAGCTCGACAAGGGCATCGACGGCACCTTGGGTAGCTGGATCGCCCTCGACCACATCCAAGGCGAGACCAGAGTTGACGGGCAGCTGAGGGAAGATATTTTGGGGGAGGGGAAAACGCGTGAGGAGGGGCACGGACCTTGTTCTTTATTCTGTTGATGAGTGCCTGCACGTTTTTCTGCTGAGGAGTTGCGGAAGGGGCAGAGTAGGCGATGGACGGGGGTTGGGTGAGGCCATTTCCGAGACCATGGTGAGAATCGTTGCTTCTATGCGCTCTGGACGAGGAGTGCCCAGAGGGGGTGTGTCCAGCTGACGCGGAGGGTCTGCGGGCGGGCATGGCTGGGGAGAGAGCCCACCAGGAGCGAAGAGAGGACGAGGACGTGTTTGCGGGACCCGCTCGTCCGTGCGAGAATCCGACGCCTCTTGCTTATGTAATGAACATCACTGAGGGGTCGATAACAGACACAACCACTCAGGATGATGTGCTAGTCTACGGAAGCGAGTCAACGCGCGTGTTTGCGGGGACAAGGCTTGCTCGAATGTGTTTCACGACGCGTTGACGACGCTGCGACGGATGGCGGAGTGCCAGTGAGGGGCGGACTCATCACACAGCCACTGGCACGCCGGGACACATATGGACCCACAAAAGGCAAGGGCCAGCTCAGGCCCTTCTCTGGACTGGCACTGGGTAAGTATGTCGATCCCAGAACCGGACGGCGATGGCTCCATTGTTCGCCATTCCGGGCAAATAGCGGTGCGTATATCGGCTATTGTGTGCTGAATCGAGGCAGCTGCGTGAATGATCCCCCCCGCCAGTCTGCCACGCAGATGAGCGTGGTGACGCCGTACCCATGCCATCCCTTGCAGCTGTTGAGGACATATGGACTGAACTTGTCAGAACTTGCGCCTGACGGTTGTTTCCCAACTCCGACCGCAGACTCTCCGCGAGGGACGTATATTGTCTCTAATCGATTTATTTTTCGTTTCAGGCCTCCTCTTCTCTCCCTTCCCTCCCCAAGCGGCCTCCTCTTATCTTAGCCCCCGCCTAAACACGCATATCGCTACCATCTCGCTCGCATCGCATCGCATTGCTGTCGCCATTACCTGTTTTTCTTCCTCTTCTTCAGATTCGCTTTCGTGCAGTAGTTATTCGTTTGTTCTTTTGTCGATTCTTTCTCGATTTTCAAAGAGGACTCCCCGCGCACACTCTCGCTCGATTTCCCCTCTCATGCCCCGCTTCGACTCCTATGATCCCTCTCCTCCCCCTGGTGTCGCCAACCCTCGTTCCGCTACAGCCGTCGATCAGATCAGCCTTCCTCACTATCATTCCTCTGCACCCGCCAGCCTCACAGCGCCGCTAGATCGACGCTTCTCCCACACCCTGGCCGTACATCCCGCCAATTCGGCCAATTCGGCAAGTTCCCGCTACGGAATACATATGCAGGACAAGGAATTCAACTCGGCCCTTACCCAAGTCGACGGTTGGTCCGCTTTATCCAATAGGCACACGCCTTCCTTCTCCACTCCCCATCTCTCTTCTCCCAACCACCACCGTTCCCCTCCTCTACCCGCTCCCCCCGCCATCCTCCCCGCCGGCTCGGCCTACCACATCCCCCCCTCAGACATCGAGCAGCGCGACGCTTCACTCCTACGTCCATCTACTCACACTTCTCGTGACCATCAGTCCGTTATCTCAGGTACGCCTTCCCCGCCCGGCAACCCCAACTCTGTTCTGCTCCTTTCCACGCTCTGGTGGAGTGATCTCGAACCCTGGATGGACGAAGAATACGCAAAACAGGTTTGTGGCTTGATGGGTTGGGACCCTGTCAGCATCAGGGTGCCCAATGGTCCCTCTGACGCTTCCGGTCAACCAGCCAACAACCCGGGATATTGCTTCTTGACCTTCCCATCTCCTTCCGTCGCAGCATCCGTACTCAGCCAGGTCAACGGCAATGGCGGTGTACCGCCCGTCACAATGCCCAACTCGACCAAGCCATTTGCGCTTAGTTGGGCATCCTCGATTCCTAGCTCCATCACCTCTGCTCTTTCTACTCCCGGTGTAGTCGTGTCTCCTGCACAACAGCATTACCCGAAGGAGTATAGTATATTTGTTGGTGACCTCGCACCTGAAACTTCCAACTCCGACCTAGTTGCGGTATTTCGGAACCCAGTCCTTGGTTTACGGAACGATCGTGAACCCAAATTCATCCGCCCTTTCCTTAGCTGCAAGAGTGCGAAAATTATGCTCGATCCAGTCACCGGTGTGTCCAGGGGATATGGTTTTGTCAGGTAGCACAAAAAATTGTTTTTTAACTGCCTCCTACTGAAGATATCCACTCTAGATTCACCGACGAGGCAGACCAGCAGCGTGCTCTCATTGAGATGCACGGCTTGTACTGTCTTTCTCGTCCAAGTATGTCACTTTCCCCCTTGAATCCTGATCCTGACTTCTCACCCTACGGACTTTCAGTGCGGATTTCTCCTGCAACGGCAAAGTTCAAACCACACCAGGTTCCTTTGGACCTCCCATTAGTCCAGCTTCCTGTTGATGCCCGTGCAGCTGATTCAAGAGGCAGCAACCTGACAGTATCGATACCACTGCCGAACGGCAACCAAGTAAGAAGTGTCTCCTCCCCGATGGCCTCCTCTAGAAGTGGAGGGCCCGCCCCCTCGACAACTCCGGTCGGGTCCTCCGGTTCTGGGTCCTCACTCACTACAAGTGGCTCGGGATCCGTTCCCTCTCTCGGCTCTGGATCGAGTACTAGCGTTTCATCTGGTGTTCTTACTTCCGCATCTTCGAACGACATGGTCAATCTCGCTCCAAACTTACTAGCGCAAGTCACACAACAACACGGTTCCGTGACCAAGGGGAACAACGCTGCCGGTATTTCATCGATTACCTCGGGTGTTGCGCAAGACTCTCATGAGGGTGCATTGCCACGTTACATGATCTCAGAAGAATCGTGGAAGCACCACGCTCAAGCACGCGCGATTCTTGGGAACTTGATCGGGCCGAATGGCGAACAGCTCACTTCTACCGACCCGTATAATACGACCGTGTTTGTTGGAGGCTTGTCCCCTCTTATCTCTGAGGAGACACTGCGAACATTCTTTGCACCGTTTGGAGATATCCACTATGTGCGGTGATCTACTCTGTCATTTCCTTTCCGTCCGCTCATGTGACATATGTACAGGTCAAAGTCCCCGTCGGAAAGCACTGTGGCTTCGTGCAGTTCGTTCGCAAGGCGGACGCAGAGAGGGCTATTGAAAAGATGCAAGGCTTCCCAATCGGTGGAAGCAGGATTCGTTTGAGTTGGGGGAGGAGTCAATGTAAGCATTCGTTTTTACATGCTATTTTGTTGTCATTAATTATTTTTTAAGACAAAGCAGCTCAGGCGGCAGCACAGGCGGCACAGGCGGCCGCCCTTCAGGCACAGTTCCAAGCGCAGTTGCAAGCTCAGCTAGTTTCGGCCCAAGTATCCTTATCACCGGAACAGGCCATGCAACTCCTGCAGAAACTCGGTGCCAACGGGATGAATGGGGTCGGTGGTCCAGATGCCCCTATGACGGCTGAGTCCGACTTTGGAGGGAGTGCAGCGTCTGACGAAAAATGTCGGACATTTCTGACGAACCAAATCCGCAGCGAAGCCACGAACGCGCACACGTCGTATGATACCTATGCAACCTCCTTTTCAGCGCGTTCGCCAATGGGCCCGGAGGAGCATCACCACATCAGATCGCAGCTCCGCTCTGCTTTCTCACCTTTTTCACCCGATCCCAATGCCTATATGTTCGGTGATCGCAAAAGGGGCTCAGTTGACTTGGTGACCGCAGATTCCTTGTCACAGACCTTGAACCCCTTCCCTCCCAGATTTGATTCTGGTGTGCTGGATGGAAATATAATTGCCGATCGTCCCAATGGTCCAGTCCTAGCTTCCAACGGCTGTCACCAATATGGCCCGTACTTTGACGCCTCCAATCGGTCGGTCGAACCCAGCCGCTCCAGTTCCCACCAAGAGCCCGTTTCTCGACCAACCTCAACCCAGACCTCTTCTCATGGACGCCCCAATCGTCACGATACTCACGAGGAGCAAGATCCTATTCATGATCTCAATGGTACACTGGCAAGTCTCGACTTGGACCCCAGGAGCCCGTGGAGACCCACGGGCAAACCAACTGAGCGCAACACTTCTTGCTGAACACCTTAACGCTACACCACCCAATTCTCTAATGTTTCTCCTCGTCGTGTTCCATCTTTGACTTCGTTTTATAATTATGCTCCTGTTCCCTTTGAGAGTGTTAACTTCGTCTTCCGAGTCCACTCTACCCAGCTTCCTGGTGGGACCCACAAACTAATTATTAACACATCGGATTATCTATTAGGCTTTGCTCTTGTTACCCCTGATCGCTCTCGACATGCGCACTCGTATATAACGTTTTGTCTTGTCTCTGTCGTCAGTTTATTTCGTTTGACTTGTTTTGTGTCCCTGCAGCACTGCTCATTCCCTTCGGCAAAGCGGCGCACGGAACCAAGTAACTTGATGTTTCTTGGCCGTTTGTATCCTCCATTCCACCTCCTTACATAGGTAGGTAGTACCCATAGCAGCCTATCGAATCTGTCATGGCGTAAGGAACCCAAACTAAATTCAATGGTATATACTAGAGTCACGATACACATGGGCCTCTTCTACACTCGACGCCGATGTGGCCATACGGACCGAATGGCAACGACGACGACGGTGATGCTCAACAATGCCGTCGTTTATGGCAATTAAATGAGATCACCAACCTGAACCCGTCGCCGACCCACAGCAACTTGACGAGATACTTTTTACCTGCAACGACTACTAGTGACAGTTTATACCATACTGGTACTCTCCATCTAGTATCTTCGCGAGCCAATTGCTGGGCCATCAACACAACTCTACCCTCCTCCACTCAGTGATCCTCATTCATGAATCATGCCTCGACCGTCATTCTATCAAGCTCAGCCAGGTTGTATTACATTCCTTTATATGGATGGTTCAAGTTTTGCTTCACTTGATGTTATAAACCTACGCCGTCTCGGCAGTCTCCTGCGGTCGCGGCACATTAGTCCGGCGAGCATTACATGGTAATTATTTGAAAAAAAGATTCGTAATTATGATGCCGCATGTAGTACTAGTTCTCCACTACATCTTCGACAACCACCATGCCCAATCGACAGATCAGCGACGACCTGAAGGAGACCATCATAAGGATGGTTGACGATGGAATGCCCAGTCATCGCATCACCCGGCCCACACATGTTTAACATCTACCATTACGCGTACGGGGAGAAAACATGACAACGAACAGATAAAAAAAACCTGCAGCTCTAGAAGTATAGACTTCGAAGTACAAATTGTGCTAGCTTTTGCAACTCGTCTCGTTACATCCCAATATAGGCTTGGACAAGAGACGCCACAGTAGCGCGCAAACTTCAAGTTCAAAAGTATCAATTTGCATTACCCATCCCTTGATAGTAAAGTACGTAAGGGACGACTATATGAACTGCGGCTATATGCGCACAATAGAAATACAACCTACAGGTCGAACAGCACGGATCCGTCAGCGGGAAAAAGGTACGGAGAAGACACAAGTCGTCACTAAGAACATAAGGGAGGAGTTAAGTAACAGATGGGGAAAGATATCAGGAAAACAGGACTATGCGGTTGCACGGCCTATACGTTTGAAACGCTATTCAAAAGAGCAGCACGACCAGCTGCACCGAGACCCTCACCCGTCTCGTCTCCAAGGATGACGCCCGACCCCGAAGCGATTTGGTTACCGCCCGCCAACTGGCCGGCGATGTCGCTCTGAAGCTGCATCGGCACAAAGACGACCTTGCTATTCGCAGACCGAGCCATCTGCTGCAACGCCTCAAGCTGACGGATCTGCATAGCGGCAGGAGAAGCCAGGATATCGGCAGCCTGACGCATGAGTCGGGCGGAATCAACTTCAGCACGTGCAGCGATGACTTTCGATTCTCCGAGCCGCTTTTGCTGAGCGGCGGAGGACAGCGAGGCGGAGACGTCGGCGCTGAAGATGATGTCTTTGATAAGGATACCCTCGATGGCGACACCCCACTTGTCGGCGACGTCACCGACGATCTCTGCAATTTCAAAGGCGATAGCTTCACGCTCGGTGACGACGCTCTGGACCGCGCGAGCACCCACGACGTGACGCAAAGTCGTCTGGGCACGCTCGACGAGCGCTTGACGAAGGTCACTGATACCAAAAGCGGCACGGTATGGGTTCGTGATCTGGAAATAAATTACAGAGTCACTGTTTCTAGAGTTAGCACAAAACATACGAAACAGCCATGCGGAACGAGAGACAAACATTTCGACGTTAACATTGTCGCGTGTGATGACAGTCTGCCTGCCAATGGGACTGATTTGTATTTTAACATCCACGATTCGCAGGGATTCCGTGCAGACGTTAACTTGGACGAGACCCGGATCCACGGACTTGTAAAATTGGCCAAAACGTGTGACCAAGCCGACCGAACCTTGGAGCGGTGTAGGAGACAAAAGTGAGGCGATAAGTGAAATACCTCTTACCCTGTTGAACGTTACGGAAGGGGTTCGGGCATGGGCAGCATGGGATAGCACCAATGAATCCAACGACAGTGCCAAGGCCCTGAAGGCATGAGCCATATATACCATGTGTCACCTACATGCATCGCGAACCGTGAGCAGTGTTCAGCGAGAACACAGCCAAGACGAGCGTACCTCGCCAGTTCCCAGATCCTGGGCGTATGATGGCTTGGGCCAGGATATCAGCATGTCAAGCATTGGAGGTATTGGGTAACCTTACCTGCATTTCGCTGCGTTTGAGGGGCTGCACGTTGATCATGTGGGACTTCCCCTCTGCAACTTGCCGCTTCGAAGGGCTGTATTCCTCTGTGACTGCAGACGTTGAGGCTTGCATTGTGTTGAATGAAAGGAGCGATACTTACCATGAGGGGCATCATGGTCGACGACATTCCCACGGGATGAACTCGGGGAGGGAATACGATCCTTACGGTTGATGGTGTCCAGTCCGTTGGTGTTCGACATTTCGTTGCTGAATGATGGTTGAAGCTCGACGTCGCGAACTTATAGTGACTGAAGGTGCCTGGGCACCGCTCACAGCGATATTTTTGGACAAACGAGGCTGTGGGGGCAGACAAAAGTTCTGGCGCCGCCCGCAGCAGAAGCCTATATTGCCACCGAAAGGTCACATTTTCGACTCTTGTTGTTCAGTTCCTGGGATGAATCTGCCTATTAAATAACCTTCGTAGAGGCGCAAAGTTACATTAGTAGAAGAAACTCAGTTTCCAATCAGAAAGACATGCATGCAGAAAGGGCGCGGCGGTACAGTGCATGTTGATAACGTTATCGCTGCGATTCTACCACAGGCCAAAAATTTGAGAGCTGTGAGCGGAGGAATGGCGAGCACAAACGGAAATCAAGAGTCGTTCCTGCGCTAAACCCGTGTTGAAGCTGTATGAACTTCGGCTAAGTTTGCAGACTACTATGACGAGTCTGAGTCCGAATATCCTGTACCGCTCCCTCGACCGTGCGCCATCTGAGACTCGACGACATGAAGGAAAGTACGCGAAAGTATTGGCTCATGAAGGCAGAGCCAGATTCACGCGTCGTGAAAGGCAAGGACGTCAAGGCATGTCTTCACATGTCGCTTTGCATGCCTGCCCATCATCCTTGCAACAGTTTAGCGTTGACGACTTCGAGTCAGCGGGATCCACTTCATGGGAAGGCGTTCGTAACTACGAAGCAAGGAATCTCATGAAAGAAATGGTCCTCGGAGACAAGGTTAGCCGATACCCAACCCACAGTCTCTCTTGTGAAGCCCGCATAGATTCTATTCTACCATTCCAACTGTAAGAACCCAGGTAAGTAAATGACTCGTGGGCAATGGCCAAAGTACCTCATGTGAAAAGCTAGGGATCGCTGGTTTTGCCGAGGTGTGCTCGCCGCATCAGTTCTCCAAAGTTCCATGCTTAGTCGTCCTACTAGGTCTCCAAGGAGGCTTACCCAGATTGTATGCCTGTCGCTAATTCTAGAATTCCGTCATGACCGACTGATAAGCCGGTTAACAGACACCGCATGGGAGAGGTGTGTGTTCTCCGCCCTTCCTTCCGAGAAGTAACCGTGCTGGCCAGCGCGCACCCGTATTTCGATGAGGTAAGGGGTTTATGCGATCAGCAGAGGTTCCGCAGTCACTCACTCTGTCGCTATCGCTAGAAATCGGACAAGGACAACCCCAGGTGGTTTATGGTGGATGCAAAGTTTGTATCACGGGCACGGCACTTCGTCCCGCTATCCCTGCTTCGTTACCTTGCCGATCTCCCCTCTACCATACCTCCTGAAGCGGTCAGTTATGTGGGGGAGGACGGTATTGATGCAATCAAAGGTATGTGCCCTTTGCGTTCTGCACTGCATCGCCGGCGGGTTAATCCGAAATCTCAAAGCCATGCCTCTAATCACCCGCGGCCGCCTCAGTGTGCAAAGGGTGCCTGCAAAGTGTTGGGATGTCATCCAGAGGATGGCCGATCAAGGTGGTTGGGACAATATGTCTTTCGAGAAGAAGAAAATGAGGAAAGCCCGTCTCCCCGTAGATGAAGCACGGCCAACTACGAGCCGTCAGAAAACAAAGCATTCGGCGGGGAAGAATGACGAGGATGGGGTCGCGATAGGAGATGATTCCACGAAGCAGCCGAAGGAAGAGGTACTGCTTCAAGCAAACATCAAGAAGGGGAGGAAAAGAAAGGTATCCACTTCTATCTCTCCAGAAGATGAGGGGCAGCCTCGCCGTAAATCCTTGCGAAGCAAAAGGTAGTTGACATCAAGTAGACTAGAACTGCCTTGGACGTGTAGGAAAGGATGTCCTTGTGTGTCTGCGCCATGTATTGGAACGGAACAACAACTTTGGGAAGGTTAGACTATCGATAGTACCCTTTGGTCAGCGAGCGATCACGCTGTGTGACGAAACATGTCTATTTTCCCACCTCTCTCCCCAAGAGCCAGACCACTAAAACCTGTGGCACGTTGCTGGGCTCAGCGTGCGTAATAAACCCTCTGTCGACAAATCATCTTCCTAACCACATACCACTCGCTCGATGTCTTTCCTTGCCTTGGTTGTGAAGCCCTTGGCCTACATCTCTCTCCCGGTTCTTTTATTCCGTTCCATCGCGAATATATCCTCAGTCGGTCGTTATTACTGGAGAGCCAGCATCTTCTTGGGCAGTCTTGCCGCCGTATCAATATGGGGCATTGTCGTGGCAGTCGGCTTGACCCTCGTTGGTCGCCGACACGACGTCAACTATGTTGTTGCACGGACCTTCTATAGCTGGGTCAGTCGTGGACTCGAATTAGAGGTGGAGGTAGAGGGCGAGGAATATCTGCAAACACGACCAGCTGTCGTTGTCGGGAACCACCAGAGCATACTTGATATTTTATACCTGGCGAGGTCAGTGCCTTTTGTTATTTTCTGTTGTCGTCTCTTCTCAATTGCGTCTGGTCTGGTCCACGTTTGTTGGTTGATGTTCACACAGAATGTTCCCTCCAAAGGCATCCATCATGGCGAAACGGGAGCTCCAGTGGACACCTCTCGGTCCTTGGATGTACATGTCTGGCGCGATCTTCATTGATCGCGGAAACAGCGAAAAGGCACAAAAGTCCTTGGAAGCTGCAGGCGAGGAGATGAAGCGGGAAGGTATTTCCTTGATGATGTACCCGGAGGGAACACGGCATAATGAAGAAATACCAACCTTGTTACCGTTCAAAAAAGGCGCCTTCCATCTTGCCGTCCAGGCTGGTCTACCGGTCACACCCGTTGTTTGTGAGAACTACTGGAGATTGTACCACAAGGGTGTATTCGGTACAGGGGTTATCAAGGTCCGAGGTAAGTTGACATCTGCTACTTGATCAACTTCTTGGGTCGCGCGAGACCTTGCTGATCAATACGAATGACGACAGTTCTCCCACCAATTCACACAACTAGTTTGACGGTGGCGGATGTCGCCGACCTTGCAACACGCACACGAGACCAGATGCTCGCGACTTTACGCGACATCTCCGTCAAGGGGGTGCGCGAAGAAGACGACAAGTCAAAGGATCTACCCGAATCGACACCAGAACCACCATCAGCTGAGATACCTTCTGGCCTGGTAGCGGCAGACAGTGTCATTTCTAGCATTCCAGAAACACCCAGCGAAGAGACACCCAGCGAAACAAGTGAGCCATCTAGGTCCGTACAGAGCCTGCGGCCAGATGGAAGTGTAAGCGAGTATGGGGAGACGGATGACGAGGGTGTTGTTCACATCAGGAGACCAATTCATTGACGTCCCTGGTAACGATTTCGTTTGTACCCCTTGACAATGAGAGCTTTGATACCCTTGTTTAGCCGCTTTATGGCGGCGTAATACGCGTACATACGTTGGAAGGTCACATCAAGTTGGATGTATGTTGTTGATTACAATATCGATTACTTGACAAGGTTTAACACTCAAAATTCCCCGAGGACGTACTCACCGGAAAGTCTTTCAACACTACTAGGCTTTGTGCTTTGCCGGTCACTGCTTAGTGATTTTGGCTTACAAGCAGTCAGTGGTGAAATTTAACATGAGTAGTTACTCTGGCCCGTAGTACTCTTCATAAGTCGATCAGGGTTTCAGGGTTTCAACTGCTGCAGGTGGCATTTTCAAGTCCTGGATTCTCAATGATAAATACTGGCTTGAGAATCTCCAGTGAGTGAGCCCATCGGGGCGACGGCGCATGACCTGGTGTGACGCAAAAGCAACACAGGCCCCATGATCCGGAGTGGACACAATTGCCAGCGAGGCAATCTTGCGCAACTATAAGCGAGCCTTCTTGATCATTGGCTGATTTAAACATCTAAGTAAGCGATCCCAAAAAGTGTCTTACAGCAGCGGCACGGGCTCCTTTACCAGCCTGAGGGTGGGCCTTTGTCTTGCCCAACCCCGCCGCTCTTTCCTCGGGCAATTCTGGATGTAGTACCGCGGACTTCTCTATAGATAAAGAACAGCCATTCATTTCCATGATTGTATATGCAAGTCGCCGCATCTGGACCTGCAAGATAACGTTATCGCTTAGCGACTCTATGAAGCGGCCGTTTGAGGAGGACGGCTAGCATAAAAGGAAATCCCTTTCGCTAAACCTGGGTTGCAGGTTGTTGTTGGGTATATTGTGCTACGCTGTTTCAAATTGCAGATCGCGGCGGGCCGCCTGACTGTTCTAAATCGCCATTAAGTCGGAAAGCCTCCTATCCATTACGCGAATGTGTCCAAGTGTCCCTCATGCGTGTCATGCCTTCCTTTTATAGTTGTGACAAATGATGGTCGGCGGATCTAGTATGTACCTCTGGCTGGTCGAAACTTCAAGTTGGTGTAATCACCTCCGCCTTGCTGGACTGTGGGCTTTGCGCTCACACGTGCGTGTTTGTTACGACAACTCCGAACCCATTTTCAATTTTCTCGGTGTTTCCTTGTCTTTTTTCCCTCAAGGGTCCATCTGTCGCGTTTCCTTCCGCGACATTCTTGGCAGCCACCGGTTGCTAAAATATATAAACCGTCCAGACTCCTCTAGTTCCATACCCCATCCTTTTACTCCGTTCTGTGTTTCTGGGTTCCCGTCCTATCACCCTCCTGTTTGTGAAGTATACGCGACCAATGTCACCTTCAATCTTACCTGGTGCGTGCTTCGTTGTCTTTGGCCACTGTTCTTGTCACCAAGACCGTGGTTCAGAATGTTGGGGTCATCGCGGTGTACGTAGTCCGGTGTCCAAGTTACGGATATGCAGTCAACTCTTCTGTTACAGGCCTCTGCAGCATACCCCGAGAACACGCTCGCCAGTTTTGAAGCTGCCATACGAGATGGGGCTGAAGGCATTGAGAGCGGTATTTAATCACCCTCCTTGGTGATCTTACCCGTAACCTGCGTCTCAGACGTCCATGTTTCGGCGGACGGTGTGGTGGTAATGTTCCATGATCCGGGTGAGCGGCACCCAATGATCTTCCTTACCCTTTTTGGTAACACGTTGCAACGTGCGCGACATGTCAAGCCCTTGACAGGACAACAGATTCGAAAGGTACTTCTCGCGCCATCGGGCCACGTTCGACGAGTGACCAATAGAGTCCAGGTTTAATTCGAGAACGGGACTGGCACGGCGAAGACGGTATGCAACATCTTCGCACCAAGAGGGAACCCAAGCAACCCATACCGACATTTGCGGAGACTGTTGCGCTGCTGATGAAAGTAAGTCTATTGCGCCTTACAGCGGCATAAGTATGCTCACGAGTTAACCAATTCTCTCAGCCCGAGAACCAGCATGTCAGGTTTAACGTCGACGTCAAAGTGCAGAATGATCCAGACCGTCTTTTTCGACTAATGCATGTCATTGTTTCTGAGCAACCAGAATGGGAAACAAGGCTTGCGCCGCGCATCTTGCTTGGGCTTTGGCATCCGCGTTTCGTGGCATACGCAAAGGCGAGATTACCTTATTGCCGCAGGTCACACATTGGCGTCAGTACTACTTTGGCGCGCGAGTACTTCTGGGATGATGTAGAAGTGTTTTCGATGGCATTCTCCACATTAGTAGGAAGTGACGGCTTGAAGTAAGTGGAACTTGATGTGTCATTCGACTCGGCTCGTACTTATGTTCCTCTTCAGCTTTCGCAAAGAGTGCAGAGCTGCCGGAAAGAAGCTCATGGTGTGGACGGTGAACGAGCCAAAGCATATGATGGAAGTTAGTCGTCGTCGTCTCGCATTTTGGTCCAGTATAATTGACTGTCTTGGTCAAGTGTGTGCGTTGGGGAGCCGACGTTATCCTGACTGACGTGACAAAGAAGTGGCTAGATTTGCGAGAGGCCCTGAGAGGTATGGCTCCCGGCGCTTTCCCTTGTGTGGTGTTGACGTCAAGTGTTCCTAGCCAACTATGACACCACCCTCGCTCAACATGGCCGCTGGTTTCTGTGGACGACGTGGAAATTCTATCTCCCGGGTATCATGCGACATCACAATTGCAGCAAGTATGCCCTGGAGAAGACTGCTGGCTCCTTCGACAAATTCTCGCTTCCGGAGCCAATTGCGATTGAGGGAATACCTCTCTGAGACTTCGCAAGTCTCCGAATTTGACATCGACGTTGTTAGATTACCCGACCCATATAAACACCGACGAGGGGGGAAGCAGATGTAATTGTTGTTAGAGTGGATTTCCTTTACTCCCGTGTACTATACCCCATTAAGTAGCCCAAATTGCTCCCTCGGGAGACTGAGTCATGCTTAGTCATCGGAACAGGTGCCCTCCGCACTTGAGGGGGATGTGCGTTTGATCAGGGACAACTTATCCCGTTTCTCTCCTTGACCTTGACCTGACCCTAGGTGTCAGCCGGTTCCACAAACCGGTTATGATGCATTCTACCTGCTGCCAGCCAAATGGCGACCTCATTCATCGTAGAACCCTTCGCAAACGATTTTCCGTATCAAAATTGTCTTCGGAAACCGTTCAGACCCTCCCCGAGTATTCGTCACCACCTGGCTGGAGCAACTCTGTTGGCCCACCCCCACCTACAGAAGTAGAGTCTGACAGACCGCCCGATTACCCGGAAACCGCAGATGAGGCAGACGCCGATACAGAAGGCGAGGAAGACGAAACCGTCGTCTATTTACAACACCATCTAGTTCATCCACCCCCACGGCGGTCGCCCACACACATTCGCAGATGCAAGCGGGCTCCTGCGGCTGACGCCGATCCTTTCCTTGACACGCTACTTGAACGTAGTGTACACGCGCTCGAAATGTCTAACGCCTTGCTTCGCACCACCATGTCCACGCAGTCCAGTCTTTCCACCATCCTTTCCTCCGAAAATGAATCCGATCACGTTTTGGAGGTGCGTGCTCGGAACTTGTCCACTCGCATTAGGTTGAGCAGTGGGATACATGCAACGTGGATGGACCACCTGGAAGAAATATCGGAAGGGGTTGATACGTTATTTGGAGATGAGGGCAGAAGTCATTCTGCTTCACATTCGGACGGGGGCGCTGTGAGCCGAAGTTTACCCACAACCACCTTGCCAGACCTACGACATCGAAGAAAACCGTCAATTCTGGAGCTGGATGGGTCTCATCTCCTGTATTCGCATCCTACCCGTGACGTATTGGTTGCACCTGCTCCAAGGGCGCTTACACAGTTTGTCGAGTCCACCGCGGATCCACAGTTGATAACGCTGCCTTCTACATTGGGCTTACGGGCATCTGGATCTTCGCACTCAGTTCATTCTCGAGAATCTTCATCTGCGCATCTTCTGGAGATACAGCCTCCATCCATTCTGCTTCAGACCAAGCCAGAGAGTACTACTCCAGCGCACCATCTCTTGTCGAATCTGGTCAAGCGCTCAGGACCTCTGACTCCTCCTTCTGCCCGGTTGTTGCGCTCTCGTGACAGGTGTGCATCCGCCAGCCCAACGGGGGCGGTGCGAAACACGACATCTTCATTCTCGCCTTGCTCTGTGCGAACTCTGTGCTCGTCTCCAGATCGCAATCGATCGGCAATTCAAGCACAGACATCGAGATCTCGCTCAGAGACGCTTAGCAGGTCATCCACCCCCCCACTCCCACTCCCCACGATGCCTGCCGACGAGGAGCTCTCGCCATCTTCGTCAGAAGCTTCTGATCGTCCGACTGGCTATCGAACTGTCCAGTCGTTGCGTAGAATTCTCGACGACCATGCCTCTTCGACATCTGTTAATACCCTTCAGCGTAAAGGTCCGAAACTTCATCGTGCCCCTGCTTTCCTTCCTATTACACCCCCTCCGGCTCCTATTCAAGGCACGTCGACGGCTACGGCATCTATATCGCGACTTTATACCAAGGGGCGACATTCGATGTCCACTCGCCCTCCGTCACCCCCTGCACATTCCTCGCTGAAGGTGCGCTCGGTACCTCCAACACCTGCTCCATCTCCGAGCACGATGAGCCTGTCTGAAGTATTTGGGAATGGGGTGGCAAGGGTAATGGGGAGTGCACCCTCGTCAGGTGTGTCAACGCCGAAGCGTATCAGTTTCGCAGAGCTTCCGGAATCTTACTCCGGCTCGCAACCTGGCACGTCAAAGCCGAGGGAGCGGAAGAGCAGGAAGAAGGGCAAGCAGGGAAAGGGCAACGATAAAGAAGAGGCGAATAGCTGGTTAAAGGTTTTCTTGCGTGGAGGGTTGTCTTCGGGGGGACTGGCTAATATGGGGAGTCGAGAGGAAAGAATGGAGGAGAGAATGGCAAGGGGATGGGGAAGCAGACCTGGATACGGGACATTAGATGACTGGGCTGTATGAGAAATCCTCCTGGACAGGCTTGCCAAGGATCCGATGGGTGTGACGAGGTAACTTATGGTGTATATAGCTGTCTTTGTATTGTTGATCCACTGCGTTACATTCGCAAATTCGGGAATCGTCTGGACGGTACCATTACTCTATTTTCTATATCGTTAGGCTGAACTTGAAACACTGACACTGACATTGACTGGAAACCTGCACACTGAAGCAAACATAAAAGCATATTATCGGCATACATGGAAGTGCATAGTAGTGCATATGGTACGTAGAAGCATAGTATCGGCGGACTCTTTTCGTTCCCATTCCTCAAAATCAAACCTCGACCATTGATCTGAATCGCTACAAGCATGCAAGTCCAACGGCGGCCATGAGGCCGCCCAAGACACCAGCAACCACCACTTGAAAAAAACCCATCCCTCTGATTTGCGGTTCTTCCGCGAAGAACGTACCAGGCATGCCCCCCTGCTGAGAGTCAATCGCGTACTTCAAGTCTTCAACGCGATCGCTGACGACAACCCAGACGGTGCCGTTCGCCTTATCCGTTGGCACTCTCGCCATCGCGCGATGAGCAGGGGGAGTATTGATGATGGCGACATGCTTTCCATCACGTTGGGCGGTCCGCCTGACGCCATCGAGGTCCTCAAGAGGGGTGCGGAAGACTTTGAATAGAGGGGTGCTAGCACGCAGCGCAGTGTCAAGGCTGATATCGGTGACGGGGGATTGAGAGAAAGGCGACCATGAACGAGGGGAAAGCGAATTTGAATGACGATGGAAGTATTCAAACTCTTCCTCATTCGGGACATCATTGTCTTCCTCGTCGAGGTTTTTGGACCATGACGCAGAGTGATTTCCCTCTTCCTCATCCTCTCGTATGACGTTCGGAGACAGGTGAGTTCCCCTCTGACTCGCAATAGGCTCCGTGACGGGTTCAGTTGGGGTTAGGGATCCGCGTTCCCAGTCGCTGGGGGTGTATAGGCGCATCTTGCGAGGCGGAGAGACCCAGTTCGGGTTCCTCCAATGCCAACGTTTTCCCGGAGGCGGCTTAAAAATGGGCTTTTCACGCGCAGGCGAGAAACTCTGGGAGGGTGGCGGGGAGGCACGAGGTGAGCCACCCGGCGAGGCTGGAGGTGATGGAAGTGGCGTAGAGTGACTCTTGCGGGTGCTTGAAACAGTTTCTGTGAAAATAGACGTTTCTCCGGGGCACACGAACGTTCCGTTCTTGCGCCTGTGACCTTGCATAGGCGATCCACACTTGTGGCAATGAGGGCGCCTCCTTAGGCTGGTGGAAGTCGACATTCCAATTTCCTGGACCTGGCTGCTTTGAAGGGATAAAGGTTTTCTAGTACCAGAACACAGGGAACACGCGTCCAAATCACGCGTCAGTCCCACTTGGAGGAAGGACGAGCAATGTGACTCACCAGCTGCTATCGTTGGCTCTGATGGCAGCGGGGGATCGTCAAGTATACCACTGTTCAACTTATATTATGTCCACTTACGAGGACTGCATCACCAGGGTCGGAGAAGTCAACAAGGACGAAGAGAACGATTACCAAATTCGGGACAAGATGAGATGGAAGTGAGGTTGTGGTGACGACCGAGACATTGCACACTTTCAACCGGGACTCGAGGCAACTCGGAGGGCAACATGTCGGTACAAGTGATGAACAAGGTGTTGTTGTATTTTTGGGCGCCAAAAAGGGGGTGCCCAAATTCATGTTCGGCGTGAAAGAACAAGGACTCCCGTTATGTAGGTAGCTTCTGTGTCCATGACACTTATAGACAAGTTTAAGTAATGATCCACTCCCTTGCACGGTCATCAGTACATACTGGCTGTCTGCAAGCTACTTGAATTCGTTATCGTGACGAGTATCACTAGACATGGCGCACATGATCGCACTCCATTGACAGGACGCCAAAAGATTTTCAAGGAAAGTATCAAAGATAAGATTACACGACTATGGACGGTGTCCAGCGAACCACGACGGTGACAATGCTAGATGGAGAGCCCGGTCAGCCAAGAGACCATAGGAAGTAAGGGACCATTGCACAGCATCGAAGGTGCCAGCGAGCGACCATGACAGTATTCTCCTCACGAGTCTGAACTGCAACCACGACAGCCTGCATTTCATCTATTTAGCCACGAAGCGAGGAAGATATCCGCCTAGACAAACCGCAATGTACACACTCCACTATAGTGTTTGCACGGATTTGGGCCTTGGGCACACGGCAAATGCATGTTGAGCCTTGGTAATTCATGTCCTAAATGCTCATGAGCCGGGAATTATAGAATGGGCGCGGAAGTGGTTCACCTTTGTCTGAATACACCTCAAACAACATAGCTTTTCGTAGCCGGTTTTCTTCCACTTGGCAATCAAACTAATACACGTTTAGTGTTGGGACCACATGCATGAGGAGGCAACTCACTTGGCGTCCGCATATCCCTCCTTCAGCAGCCAGTCGTACAGCTCCCTGGATATAGCCTCACGCTTGTAGTAAAGCTCGTAAATATATCGCGAACGAGTGTGCGAGATACGCATGATCGGCCACAACGACTCGGCCTTGCGCTTGCCCTCGTGTGACTCGTTTTCAGCATCCCGCATCTTCTTCGCGTAGTCATCGAGAACCTGAGACAAGTGAGTGTCCGAAAACGCTCATTTTCATACTATGCCTACATTCTCGATGTCTTCGAAACCTTCTGGAGGTGTCTTAGTTCTGGTGGTTCGTATTCTAGGCATTGGTAGCAGTGTGAAACCCGTGGGAATTTCAAGGCTGGTTGCATCCGTGTTACAAGTTACTGTGAACTTCAAGGTCATATTTCCACCACTTTTTCTTCCGCCTTCATTGATATCCTACTATATCTACATGGTGTTGCACTGTCTTTCCCCACACGTTAAGACACTGTTTGCACCGTGTTGTCCATCTGTCTCAATCGTAACTTCATTGATCTTGTCTGTTGTTATTGCCAGTCGCTGCGGTGGTCGTGTTGCTCACAGCCATCCCCATGCGGGTGTCGTTTGTTCATCCTTCTCTTGGGTCCAGGTGCAGGATCGGTAAGTTCTGCGAAGGGGAGAATCCAATTGACCTTCGACAAGAGTGATCTGAATCGTGCCGGAAAGTGCCCGGTGCAGACGAAGAGCAGGCAGGGGAAAGGGACACGATGTCTGGGATGTGGAGCGCGAAAAAGCTGTGAGAATGCGAGAACGAGGGGAAGAAGACGTGCGGACCCAGCACACATTCTGCGTGCAGCAATAATAAACATTTAGCCCTTATTGCTTATGTAATTTAAACACGATCCACGCAACCTCCTCGCTCTCGTCGATACACCTACTACAGTGGAACAGCCGCGCTTCTTGTCTTCACACCTTCTCGAACGTATTAACATCACTCGCTTTCTATCTAGCTTGTCGCATGTCCATTTGTTGCTAAATTCCTTTCGACATGCCCCTGGTCATTCCAGTCCTTCGGTTCTTTGTCGTTTTCTTGAATGTCTACGAAACATTCAAGACTTTAAAGCCACCCCCTCCATCCGCGCGGCGGGGTGGCCAACCGAGCGTCCGCGCCATAACTCAGAGGAAGAGGGATCTCAAAGGTTGTTTGGCTGTTTGGGTCGTCTGGGTAATGCTGAATGGATGCATTACTCAAGTGAAGGTCTCATCTGATTTTTGTAGTGCTGTTATGCGGTATATGAGAGAACGTTCGACCGGGTCGTTGGTATCTTCCTCCCCTTTTACAGCGAAACCAAATCAGTATTTCTGCTCTTTCTTGTGCTCACTCGTGCTAAAGTGCGTGGAAATTGGGAGGCATTCTCTCATTGTTGAAGTTAACGTTGCTGTAGGGCGCAGAACCACTGTTTCTTCATGTTCTTCGTCCCCTCGTCAACCCTTACGCTGCAGTTGTGGATCCAATGTTGGAACTCTCACGCGACATTGGGGATTTTTTCTTCGCCCTTTTCCAAATTCCACTGGATTACATCCTTTCGTTGCCTTGGTTTCCTTCCTGGTGCACCGGAAAGTCGGAAGGAGAGCCTGGCGACTCGTCGTCCAGCGGCCGCATTAGCTCAGCCGACTTAGGAAGCTCAACACGCACGAGCAACCCCTCCGGTATCCCCATTCTTGCTGACCACAGTGGTGCTGTACAGCCTTCTCGCGTGCTAAACAAACGTCATGGATCCGTCCGCAGTGTTTCTGATAATCAACATTCGAATGGCCATCCATCTGTTAATAATTCTGCCGACTTGAGCGTTTCTCGTGAGCGACACTCGAGATCTGCTTCTGCTACATCACTCCCCGCGTATAGCGAACATTCATCCCACGACCCTTCTCGATATTCTCATACTCTGCCTAGGCATAATGGTCACCAAATATGGTACCCCCCTGCTTCTGCCTACCCCGCATCAGGCCAGGAAGCGCCTATCTCCACGCTCAACCTCCTTGGGACCGCCCCTGAGTATCATTCACCCGAGTGGAGGACATACCCAGCATTCCCATCTGCATACCCACCTACACCCCTACCTGCATCGGCCTCTCTTCCTAGCTCGGTCACCACAAGGTTAGGCAGTGATCATCGTCTCATTTCCGGCTCTGCGTACCCCCCTATTCCTGAAGACGAGCAGGGTTTTGGTGAGACGCTTGAGAGGGAGCACGAAGGGCGCCCCGGCTCCGTGCACAGCTCAAGCAACAGCAACAGGATACCTCCCGGGGCTAATAGCTACGAAGAGAGTTCCGACGCTACCCGACAACCGGATGAAGAAACCCTTCTTGATGACAGCATGTGCAGCAGCGAGGCAGGTCTAAGCGAGGATGACTTCGGCGCATCGTTGAGGACTCCTCATCGTTCCCCCGAGGCTATCCCATCCAGTGCATATTCTTCCGTCGATAGCTTGACTAGTCCACTCACAGCCGCCGAGAATGCATCCTTTTTGCGGACGAAATCGTCATCGGACTCTTTGGGCTCTGGGTCTTCGTCTTTGGCTGGCCGAAAGCGTACTCATGCAGGTTTTCAAGGAAAGGCACGGAGTACCCTCCCGACACCTCACTCCCGAAATGCCACCTTGCGTGGAAGACCCGCCCCACCTCCCATCCCCCAAGGTCCTCCGCAGTCAAGCACAAGCGAAGACGAGGATGAAAGTGAAGTTGGCAACGACGATAGCACTAAGGCCAAGAGGCAAAGGGTGTTGGACCCTTTGAAGCGTAAATCCACCGTGCGTCCCGCTGAAAGGGGGTTGGGTAACGCACGCAAAAGTGTCTTGTCGTCAAGGAATGCTACAGTCCGCAGTCGCGCTATTACAACTGTGTCTCAAGGAACAGCCCGAACCAGGGCAGGATCCGCTACGACAACCAACCCCACTACCAGAGGGAGGAAACCAACGCCTGCGTCCCGTCAAGTTATGCGCGGCGGGCTACAGGGAGTCATTAAAAGCTCTAGCACTTCCTCTTCTCAGTCTGGAACTCTGATAGGAAGTGCATATTAGCGGAATCGAGCTACTTCACTATGCCATTCACTGTACATTAGTCGCATCACTGCTATTGGATTGCATATAAACATTCCATGACCACAGCAGGTCATGATCGACTCAGTCTTTTTGATTATGAGGTCGCTCCTGCAGTGCTGTTGCAGTGGAGGGTTGGGCTGTACATATGTTTGGAAGCGCCACTGTGCTGGCTGACAATGTGGTGGACTAAATCCCGGACCCGATGTAACCGATCTCTGCGGCACGCAGGTCCACCGCTTGGCACGATGAATGGCCACTGTCACGACCCGTGTTTTCATCCCGGTGTAGTAAACGTCCGGTGCGACACTCGCGGAAAACTACGTGGGTCCCTACTAACGACACGATTCGTCCGGCTCTCCGGGTTTCCAGATACCTCACCTTTGCCTCGTTGCAGATGACCTGGCGTAGCAGTGCCTGGTATGTGATTGTTTGAAGGCGGTTCAGCTACACAGTCAACCGAACGGTCACCGACGTTTGAACTCCTCCAATTTTCACGACTTCTGCACTGCCACGGAGCACGAGGTTCCCTCGAGGCTTACTCCGCATACCCGTCTCGTATGTATTTTCGCATTCGCGCAGCACAGCCCCAACCCCGGACGAGGTGTCTCTGCAAACCTGGGAGACACTCGGGATACTACCACCTGCGACTTGGTTTTAGCGCAGGAATGGGTCAAACGACCCTCCAATCACAGCTCTCAAATGGCCTGTGGTATAGTTGTCAAGCGATAACGTCACAAGCATGTCCCGCAGCCTGAGATGCAGCGGCAGTTAGTAGTCCTGCACTCGTCTCAAATTGTACAGCAACGTTCGTCATGAATAATTTTACTCGAATGACGTTCCTGGCACTGCAATGACGCGACTTCACTTCTCCACTATCACCGAGCGGCGAGCGTCATGACTATTCCGTCGACAGCCACGTTTTCTTAATGTCCTAATGTCAATATACAGATGAAAATAACGTAGACAGGCGCACGCCGAGGCTGTTCGTTCTCTGCCCGCCGGTCGCAGCCAACACGTTGTACTGTCGGGCTCTCCTTTATAGTCTCTTGCAGATGACTGACCTTCCTGTTGAACGAAGGGACACAGCACACCTTCCTAGCCCATCACACTTCTATCACCTTCATGAGCTATGGGAGAGTAATTGGCAATGAGCTACGAGACGTTCCACGGGAATGTGTAAGTCATTGCTAAACTAGGTTGCATTAGTAGGCTAACATTAGCTCCAAGCTCCCGATATGGGGACAACGGTGGTCAGGTTATCGTGTTCCTCATGGTCCTAGCCCCTTCTCCACACGCATATTCACTGTCGATCGAATGTCTGAAGTGGGGCCAGCGCTAACATCACCTACCCAGTTCGAAGTGATGCTCGCGGAAGAAGATGAGGGAGAGGATGCAAGTTCTGAGTCAAGCCAATTCCGCAGCTCCTTCCTTTCATCTCCGTTAGCCATCCAGGCGGATGCGACTAAGCTGGCATCTCGGCCCGAGGCACCTACGCCTCAATCTATCCATCGCTCGTTAAATCACCCTCACGGTAGTCCCAAGATGCTGCACCGGAGCACTGGACATCCACCACCACAGAAATCGACATGCACTAGTGCAGCATTGCCTCCATGGCGACAATCTGAGCAATCGGGAACACAATGTCTTGCGTCGCAACCTCTATTGCATCCTTCTGCCCCCCATCATGGAATCCTGATTCAGGGTGGTCGCGGATCGCCCGAGAATGACTATACTTTCTGGGATATGGATCGCACTCTGACCAGCAGCCAACTCCGAGCCGGTCATTCCCACCTGGGCCAGATCCCGAGTGGACAACACCATCCCACACCCCCGCATTCGATTCCTGAGTGGCAGTTCGCTCATACCCAGTCGTCGGCATACCCTCTCCAGTTCGACCCCTCGTCGCACCCTGGCAGCGGTTGTCTTTTGCAACCATTCCAGGCTGATGACCGAACCAGGTTTATCCCGATGACGACGCCACCTTCCTCCCATTGCTTTACAATACCTTTACCCCGCCAAAATGCTGCAATTGATTCATCTCGGGATCACGAGTCAAGCATAACTAGTATTGCACGCCCGCGAAATCCTATGATTCCACCGTGGCCATCGGGATCCGTTCCTCCCAACCCGTCCTTCCCGGAGCCCTTACAGAATTCTCCCTCACCACCCGGTCCGTGGGTGTTCTATGATTTGTTCTCCGACCATCATAGGGAGTCTTCTCACCCCGAGGACTTCCTTGACACCTTTGCACATGCTGAGGACTGTACGCTATTGTCGCTTGATAAACCTGGAGGTGACCAGTTTGCCAGATGATTGGAGGACAACATCCATCCGATTGTACAATACACATGCATCGCACTCTTCGTACATATCTTTTCTTCTGGACGTCTCAATCACTGTAGTATTAGTACCTATTGTTTGCACCATACCTTTTCCTCCGTACTGTTCGCTTCCAGGGTCTCCCCACAATTGCATACCTTACATAGTTTGAGAGCATAGTTCAGCAAATAATACGAATCTACAGATTGGCACAGTGCTAGACAGGTATCGATAGACTAGATGGAAACATGTCAGCTATAGAATTATGACTGGATCAATAACAGTTGCGACAAACTCGGGTGCGTAATTGAAGTTGCTGCATACCCTTTCAATAAGTTACCTCTTTAAAGCTTTTAAATTAATCCGTCAGTACATACATACTTCTGCGCCAACTGTCAAGCCTGTGCCTGAAAGGCCCGAAATCCAAGTGTCGACATCCCAGCCTCACTTTTCCGTTTCGTGAAGAGCTATTCACTGGCGATGTCGTCGCATATACATTCCTCGGAATCGCAGCACAGCGCAAACCCCGATACCCCCCCTCCTGAGTATTCGATTCATGTACCCAACCAACAGAGCCCACCGTCATCCCAACACTCGCTAGTGAACGCACCTGGACACTACCCTTACAGAGAACAGTCTCTGTTCAGCTCGAGTTCCGGCCCCCAGTTTGCACCCCCGTCACCTTTTGGACCGACTCCGCTTGTGCAGTCTCAGCCAACCCTTGGAATGTTGCCGTACTATGATCCGCATTCACCCTATTCCATTGAGGCAGCGGCGTCGAGAGCTAGGTGGAGGTTTATCGGAGCGGCCTTTTGGGCCATTGGCTTGATTGTCTGTTTGTTTCTGATCGGGGCATTGAGTGGGCTACAGGCAGTATGAGCTTGAACAGTCTTGTCGACGGCCTGTGGAGAAGGTGAGTGTTTGGTGAGAAATCGGCCAAGTTCTGAAACCTCTGATCGTTCTTCGGGATCCCTCATCAGAACGTATTGAGTCCATCTCTTCGTCTTGCATGTGCTCCAAGCAAGCACTTGCATCATCTTGCAATTTGATACCGCACTGTTGTACCTTTTGTGTTCTATTTATCTCATTTATTACTGCTGTAGTCCCTTGGCTCGCCTGTCGGACTGCATGCTCAGGTTACACCTATAGTACCCTCAATTTTTATAAATGCACCGGCGACTAGTCGCCAGCTGCGGTCTCAAGCATGATGTTGGCCGATGCGATAATCTTGCGCTTATAGACTTGTCGAGAACAAGTTTTCTTTCCAATGCAATTGTGCTGCAAGTCGCTTTAATTGCCCACATCCTAATTTCGGGAGATAGCCATATTTCATCGGTATCTTGCCAATCCATTGCACACGTGGTTACTTTTCGCTATCATAGACCTCGTCTCAAGCACAGTAAACTCGGTAGCGAGGACGGTTGCATGATAAGCTCAGAGACAATTGTCATACCGGCAACAGCGGGTCACACTGCCACTGTCATTGCCCTCCACGTACGGCTAGGAACTTATGATAGTAGGCTAACACATCCTGACATCCTACAGGGCCTTGGCGGAGAAGCAGAGGAATGGAAATCTCTTATCGACCCTAGGTTTCGTGATCGCTTTCCTTGGGTGAAATGGATACTACCAAACGCGTGAGGATTTTCCATTGCCCGCGCCGGATACAAACTGTGAGACTGATGTTGGATCAGACCCCTCCGACCCCTTACGGTTCATGGTGGACAAGTAATGCAGGCTTGGTATGATTTGTCCACTTTCGATCTGGAGAGTGATCCTATGGATGATGAATCTGGGATGCTCGAAACGGTCCGGTACCTGGATAAATTAATCCAGCAAGAGGTAGACACCGGGATCCCACCCTCCCGCACGGTCCTCATGGGGTTTTCGCAGGGCGCAGGAATGGCATTGCTTACTGCGCTCACAGGGAGGAAAACTAGAGGGCAGCCTAAGGAGGATGGTTGGAAGCTTGCGGGTATTGCACCTCTGAGCGGAAGGGTACCTTTAAGGTCACAGTTCAAGTCGGTAGGTCATGGATTTGCCTGGAACAACTTGGACATTTGATCTATAATCATTTGTCAGCTCGCAAGTCCGTATGCCTCTGAAACACCCATCTTCTGGGCACACGGCGAAGAGGATACGGTGGTCCAATACGAATACGGACGCACTTGCGCAGCGATGCTGGTGGATGAGATGTTCGTGCCCAAACTGGGGAGAGAAGAACTTGGTTCACCTGGTCTTTGCTTCGTGACGTATAGCGGCCTGGCTCACTCTATAAGTGACGCAGAGTTGGACGATTTAAAAGTTTTTCTTGAAAAAATTATACCTGCGTTCTGACATTATGTTTAGAATCTTGATTGACGCTTTGTATATGGGTGAACGTCTGGGTGTTTGAATCTACGTCGATCCAGGTGGTGAGCCAACAGCTTGCACCAGCGACCATCGGGCGATTTGGTGCTCAGCGGGATGACGCCATGTCAGATGCAAACCTCCGTTATCGATGGCTACAAAAGTAAACAGTGTACAATTGGCTGGCTACGGTGCTACAAAAGGGTGTTGTGACCTCAGCCGGTCTACCGAAAACGCAGACTACCGGATATTTTGTCGTCAATTTGGGGGGTCTCGAGACCACCCGTCTTGTTGCAGACATCCCGTCCCTCCCAGGCTATGGCTTTCATTTTTTCTTTTCAGGTCGTTCCACCTTGCACAGCACACTCGACTCTCTTTTCCGGTCCAATGACTGCCCACTTCAAACGACTCGTCGGAGACCCCGTAGAGGGACACGCCACGGATGCGCTCTTGAACACTCTCCACTGAGCGTAATGGACTGTCACTGCGAACAATGGAGGGTTCGAGCGTGGGAATGGATTAAGGTTAGGGTCCGTGCGTGGGAAGCGGCGTGACTGGTGTGACCCAAATATTGGCGTTTGTTGATTTTTTTTGGTCGATTCTGTGTGTCGGCCCCGCGCGCTTCCTTTGCTCCTCACACATTGACAACTCGATCGCCGTCGACAGCCACAGCGCACAAACACCCGTCGTCGTCGTGTCGCACGTCTAGCTTACCTCCCCTCGTCGTGCACCTCGCCCTCCGGTGTCGCCTATCGTCGCCTATCCAGTGTCAACCAAGCTCTTATTTATCCAATCCCACGCGTCGCGCACGTCGTCTGCCGTTGCCCACCACCTTTCTCATCGTCGTCGTAGTCGTGTACCGCATCCATTCCGTCAAACAGCATTCTAAACTCGCACACCATCTTCATTCCCTCCTTGTCTCTCCATTGTATCCATATCAGCAGTCCTCGTATTTGCGCTACCCACCACACTCCCACCGTCCGCGTTGGTCTCTCTGACTGTTGATGTTCAATTACTAGTCTATCACATAGCTTCAACCCCTTGTAATTCCTCCCCAGATCTCTCAGTTTCTCCACCCTGGCGCCGCTAGCTCCCATCTCGTCAGCTTCTCGGTTACAGCCTCTCGAAGAAGACTTCATCAATCGCTCTCTGTTGGACTCACTTGACGCTCAAGGTGACACAGAACCCCTTGCTCTCCCCCTTCAGCAGTCGTTTGCCATGTCGCAGTCCGCTTCTACCACAGATTCGGGTGCTGCTTCTCCCGAGATGCATTTCCCCCTTCCATCAGGCCGCTCCGATTCTCCGTCTAATATCGATTATAACAGCAATCATACCCCCAACGACATTTTGCATCGTTCTTCACAAATGCCTCAGAACGCTGACGGTAATCATCAGCATCCAATACCAGAGTCAGTGTTCGCCCAGGGCGGGGGTCACCCGGTGTACAACAGTAACAACAATTTTCACCTATCCGACTATCTCTCTGAGTCGGAAAGTCTCTCCCTGAAGGTGCCGCCTCAAGGTACCAAGTCACCTGGCGATTTCGGAGCAGGTCCTTTCAGATCGTCGTTCAGCGCCTATAACGGAATCAATGGCGCGCACACCTCCCATTCCAGTTCGGGCAATCCACCTAGTTCCTTCCGTATGCGACACGTCAACGCATCATCAGCTGCCTCTCAATCATTTGCAAGCGTTTCCGAAAGCTTTGCCAGTCACCCGTTGGGTATCCAACACCAGCTCTCCCAACAGTCTCAGCAAGGGTCTTCTGTGTCTTCCGGGTTTGAGTCACGAGGAATCGACTTTGGGAGTAGTCCTCCCTTGGCTGGCAAGGTATCCCAGCAATTTGCCCTAGACCCATTTTTGCAGTCGCACACGGCAAAAACACAAATGCACGACTCCTTCCACCCACTGTCCCATAGCAACTCCGTTGGACAGGTACCGTACTTGAACGGTATACACCTTCAAAGCCAGACGCCATATGGCCCTCATCTCCAGAGCAGCGGTGCAGTTAGTGGTGGTGCCGCAGGCACTGCTCGAGGTTTAGGGCAGTTGAATGTGGCTGCCGAACCTCAGATTGGGAGTAGTCAGCAGGAAGAAATATCTACAATTTTTGTAGTTGGCTTCCCAGATGACATGCAGGTTTGTTCATCCGGGTCGACTTTCTGAATTTGTATCTTAACTCACTTCGTCTTAGGAACGGGAGTTTCAAAACATGTTTACGTTCTCCTCCGGTTTCGAGGCCGCGACTCTCAAGATCCCTAACAAGGAGTATACCGCTTATGGGTCTTCAGGTGGCACTCCTTCTGGGCTTCCCTTGCGCGGCAGCTCCTCATATTCTTCATACTTTAATTCAGGCCCGAATGATCCATATAATATCGTTACCGTCAACCAAGGGGGTGTGGTGGTCGATAATGGGCGGGACGGCCCAACTACTTCCTGGCCGCCGCTCCCGGTTCCACTCAATGATGAGCCAAGTCATTTTCAAGGCCCGGGTGGTCAGCCTCCTCGCAAGCAGATAATCGGCTTTGCCAAGTTCCGCACTCGGCAGGAAGCCCTGGAAGCAAGAGATATGCTCCAGGGTCGTCGAGTTGACATCGAGAAAGGAGCCGTGTTAAAAGCGGAGATGGCGAAGAAAAACCTCCACACGAAGCGCGGCGTTGGCATTGGTAGCACCGGTTCAAGCGGCGGTAGCTTATCTCTTGGCAGTAACCTGAACGCTCTTGCTGGGTTAAATGGTGGTGTCGGGAACCTCAGTTCATTGGGAGGTCTCGGTGTTACACCTGACACGCTCGCTGGTCTCGCCGCTGGTATCAATCTCAATTCCAATATGAACATGAACGCCCTTGCCTCGCTTAGTGGAGGTGATTCTTTCGTTGCACGCGAAAGGGAGCTCAGTGCGCTGAGCGCAATGAGTTATAACAACCTCAGCGGATGGCGGGAAGGAAGACTCGGGGACAGTAGCGAGGAAGAACGTGAAAGAGACCGTGATCGCGACCGAGAGAGGAGACGGGAGGCGCTCGTGGGCCTTAACCTCGGGATTGGCATTGGTGGTCGTGGGGCACGAGAACGCGCCCTTGCCGACGAAGAAGAGCGGGAGAGGCTCAGACGCAAGGATTTCAAAGCTGCTCAGGGCGAAGCAGTGCGAATGCTGTCGGGGAATTCTGCTGTGTACGATGCCTTCCATCCGACACCGTCTCTTTCCAGGAACGTGCAAACGAGCATTCTCTCCCCATCTGGGGGCCTTTCTGGTGATGGCGCAAGCTCGGGGCCCAATTCCATGCTCGGAAATGGCTTCGGTGGGATCATCGCTCAGACTTCCGGTAGGGACGACAGTCTGCCACGTGAGGCGGTTGGCCCTTGGGACCAACCCTCCCCCCGCGAGCGTGATTCCGCATACTCTGCTCTCACGTCGTTTTATGGAACTCGCAAAGCTTCGGTCGTTCCTAGGCCTGCTTCACCCCGGAATACTTCGCCTCCCAAACCCAATATACCGTTCTCGCCTGTTTTGAATGATGAAGATGGTATGCTTCCTCCTCACCGATCGGGAATCTTGCGCTCGACGCAAGCTTTCGCTTCTGCTGTTGATGAACCAGTGGTTAGTCGTCCGCCTGCACCGCCTTCGAGCTCTACGTCAAGCACAGGTGGTCTTGACGACAGCGGACCTATTCCACTCACCGTTAGCACCAGCGGGCAAGTCAGCACCGGAAATACTTCACCGCAGCTACCATCACCTGCTTCGCATGCAAGCTCGGCGGCCAGCTCTTCCGTAGGTGGTCACGCCGCCAGTTCTTCAAGTAGCGGAGTACCGAATGCCGTCGGGAGTGTTGGCCCTAGGAACGCTCTCGTTGACCAGAACCCTCCGATCAACACCCTCTACGTTGGAAATCTCCCCACCAGTCCTGTTGGTTCGGGGTATCCTGCAAATTATCTGGAGGATAGTCTCCGGGAGCTCTTCTCTCGACGGCCCGGGTATCGGAAGCTCTGCTTTAGGCAGAAGAGCAACGGACCAATGTGCTTTGTTGAGGTGGGTTTTCTGCATTGTCCACTTGCGTTTGATACTCATGACTTAACTTTCAGTTCGAGGATGTCCATTATGCTACGAAAGCTTTGAATGAGCTTTACGGGAATTCTCTCGGTGGCTTGGTCAAGAATGGTGGGATCCGCTTGTCGTACAGCAAGAACCCGTTGGGTGTACGCACCCCGACCACTGCGGGGACTGGGACGTCGTTGCAACAGCAGAACAGTGTTCACTCCGGCGTTGCTTCTCCTTTCCAAGTAGACACGTTTCAGTTCCGTCAAGGTGTTGACGGCGATTCTGGCGTCATGAACATCAGACGCGACAATTCAACTACAACTTCACCACCACCTTCTGCCTTTGGGCAATACGCACGCTCACCACCTCCACCGAGGTTTGTCTCCCCACCACCACCTTCGGGTAGCTTTAATATGGTATCTTCTTCCCCGACAAACGGGACCACTATTCCCCGTGGGTCCCATACATTTGGCATTTCCCTCAGCGGCACCGGAGGGGGTTTCTCTCCATTCGGACTACCACTGTCGTCCCCTCCTGATCAGTCGAGCACTCTCCCACCTTCGCATTCTATGATACCCGATCATCCGAGCTCAGATGTTCCTTTGGCTCATGGTCACACCCAGCATTTCCCGCATCGGGCTTTGTCGCCTTCATCTTCCACTGTAGAGGCCGCCAGGGCCGGTTAACGGGCTGAATTATTAAAGTCGCTCAATATTTTTCCACAAGCATGAAGCATCTACAGCAAACCATCTGCGCATTCTATATATATCTGTACTTACCACCACCATGACATGTTTGACATCCCAATCCTCATTTTCAACCCATCTTTCCACCTTTTCCGAACCGCATCCACTTCGCAGATCACCATTTCATATTATCCCTTGTCTCTGGCGTCCGCAATCGTTAATCGCACTCCCCATCCCACGTCTTTTCTACGTCTTGCTTCGCTCAGTTTTGTGTTCGTGCTCACACTCCAATCTATTACTCGTGCGATGACCCGTGCTGATATCTCTACTATATTACTTTACCACAACTTCTTTGTTGTCTTTGAAATTCGTATACAAGTTGTTTTCTTCTTCTCGACCTCGTGCGACGCTTGTCATGCCACGGTTGCCCTTTTTCCCACTTTCTCTTCTTTTTTGCGCAACACGTCGGTAAGCTCTTGGCTGCGAAGTTGCCGAACGTTGCTACAAGTGTTTGAGCCATGTCCGTATGTTTCCGGTGACTCTGATATGCGTGAAATCAACCTTTGATGTATACTAGTTTCCAAAATCTTCTTTTCTTCCATGGAATGAAAGGATAGTACTATAATACTATTAGACGTTTTGTCTGATAAAATTCGCTAGAATGGTATGTACAGGCTGTGGTTTATCCAGCGCCAGCCAAAGCAACCAGGTCGTCGAATCCGAGGTTCAAAGGGTACTTTGTGTGTGTATGGCATGGCCGTCCTCGACCCGTGATCGTCGCCAGCTACCGCCCGGCGCTCTCGGCCCACTCCCGACTCCCCATCTGAACGAGCCGCGAACACGCACGAGCAAACGCAAAGATCTCTTCTTCCCCGGTAAACATGGAGCTCGCGCCAACGACTTCGGGAGGGAGACCCTGTATATATGCGTAGAATACGAGGACGTGCGTCAGTACCCGCCCACTGTTTGGTTGGACAGAAGAGAGGAAACTCACGAGGTCGTCCATGACGCTTCGCATGTGGTCGGATATCTCGCCGTTGGCAGAGTCGTCTGAAAAGACTTGGTAGATGGGGACTTCGGAGGAGATGAAGAGTTTCGTCTGTGGGGAAAGTGACCGTACAGTGGAGTGGGATGGGATGGGAAGCAAGGGGGTGACGTGCCTTGGACTCGTAGCAAGCGTCGACAAAGGTGATGAACCGCCGAGCCTAATTAAAGGAGATTAACGTACCACACACACACGAATGAAATACGTACGACGTCCTTTCTCGAGACGCCCAGCTTCTTCACGTCAGTAACAAACACGGTCCCAAACGTGTTGGTGATCTCCAAGTAATCGGCCGCGCTGAGTGGTCTGTCGCAGAGTTCTGCAAAAGTGAACCTGGCGACGCGGGAGGTGGAGAGGGGGATTTGGAGGGTACGACCAAAGGTGGATAGAGGGCGGTTGGCGATGACGGGGTCGGGGTTGATGTCGGACGAAGAAGGGGAGGTAAGCGAATCGAATATCTTGTTGATTTCTGCTTCGTTCTCTGGTGTGAGAGGGTGATAGTATACATGGGAGAGTGCACGGGGTATACGTCTATAGTCTGTTGGGTGGATGTCAGCGCTTGAAAGAGGAAAGTGGTGGAGGGACGGGCCTGTGCCAGAGTCGAGATCGATGATTTGGAAATGTGTCTTGAGGAGGTCTATGGCAGGCATGAAGCTAGAACGCTGAATGCCGTTCTTGTATAGCTCGTCGGGATGTCGACTGGAAATGAGCATGAGGAGGGGGGACGGAGAGGAGAATTAGAGACTAACTTGCTGGTAATGACACAGACGACGCCGTGTGTGGAGAGTCCCTCGAGGAGTCTCCTGAGGATCATGGCATCTGCAATGTCCGTGACCTGGAACTCGTCGAAACAGAGGACATAGGCCTCACTGGCGAGATCTCGCGCGACGGGTGCGATTGGGTCACCGCCGACGCCACCGCCGACGAGGCCCATGGCGAGTTTGGCGGCATGCACGCGTTTGTGTACGTCGATCATGAAAGCGTGAAAGTGGACGCGACGTTTGCGGGTGATGAAGGAGGGAAGGGTGTGGAAGAAGAGGTCCATGAGCATGGTCTTGCCGGTACCGACATCGCCGTAGAGGTAGAGGCCCTTGGGTGGGGAGTGTTGTTCTGGTGGTGCGCGGGAGAAGAGGCGGGAGAAGAGAGAGGGTGCGGAGGGGGAAGCGAGCGGGGGGGAGTAGGCGAGGAGCTGGGTGTAAAATGACTGGAGCTGCTGTGTGATGCGGCGCTGGTGGGGATCGGGACGGAGGGTGCCCGTTGCGACGAGGGCGTCGTATTGCTGCAGGGGCGAGCGAGTGGCGGCGGGGCGAGCGGCGGCGGGGAGCACCGGCGGGGACACGGCGGAGGCTGCCGTCGTCGACTGTCTCGCGATGTGCTGCGTGCGGTGTCGCGATGCGCGCTGGAGTGCTCGCAGGGCGGTCCGTGCGCTCGTCGTCGTCCTCATCGTCGTCGTCGCTGTTGAGAGAGTCCCACGATCCCAGCCATGGACGAGTATGTGCTCCTCCTCCTCGCCGACTCGAATCTCCCCACCGGCTCCTTCGTCGCCTCCTCCGGCCTCGAGTCCTACAACGCACACGGTTTCATCGCCCCCCCGCACAGCGCCGCCCTCCTCGCCTTCATCCACGACAGCCTCCACTCGTACGCCCACAGCGCTCTCGCCGTCGTCTCAGATGCCCATCGCATCGTAGCACCCCTCTCAGCTACCCCCGCAGAGCCCCGCGATGATCCTCTCGCCGCCCTCGTCTCCCTCGATGCCTTCTTCGAGTCCACCACGCTCAACCACGTCGCTCGACGTGCATCCACTTCTCAAGGTGCTGCCCTCCTCACGCTATACTCCAGGGCCTTTGCACCACCCGACCCACACCCAGTCGCCTCTCTCGTCGATCAGCTCAAGCTCGCCGTACGACGCGGTCACACACATGGCCATCTTCCGCTCTGTTGGGGCGTCCTCACAGGCGCGCTCCATCTCTCACTCGGTGCGTGTCTCGTCGCGGTTTAGTTTGATCGTCTCATCCCCATCTGCCCAGATCGTGCCCAGCACCTCGCCCTCTTTCTCCACGCCCGCTCCCTCCTCTCGGCCGCAGTGCGTATGAACACCATCGGTCCCTATCTTGCCCAGCAACTCTTGCTGCGCGACGTACGTCCCATCGTCGACACCTTTGTCACCCAGTGCGGTACCATCTCTACTGCGATCCTCGTCGGTAACTCCCGCAATGACGAGGACGCTCTGGACGGACCCGCCAACACTTGGCCATTGGGCGAAATCCTCGCTATGAGACACGATCTACAACATTCGAGGATATTTAACAGCTGACTCGTGGCTTCGCCACTGATGACCAGTACTGGTAACCCGTCAAGTGCACCCGAGGTTAGTTCAATGCTCCACTGCTTGACCCAATAGAGTGCTGAAGTTGACTGGTCAGCTCTTACCTGGATTGATGCCTTGTCAAAAGAAAGAAAGAAAGAGTTTCCCGTGTAATGAAGTAGCTGGTGTGTATATCAAAAGGAGTCTGGGCACTCTATCTGCCCCACTGAAAACACGGTAAATGAGATGGGAGATGGTGTCCGGTGTGCGGGGCTTGCATGTGAGCAATGCAGATGCCCTTGATCGCAGCACATCCCAAACAACGGACGACGGTGAGACGTTCTGCCATCCAATTATAGGCTCCACATTGTGGGCGCGTCACGTTCATGTAACCAAGGTCATCGCGGCGGCGGGCAGTGAGAAAAAGTTCCCTGGCAGAAAATGGAACACGTCTAGCTCGTTCATTAGAAGCAGGACGCGCGTGTTGATTGGCGTCTGCTGGTGGCTGTTGTGGGCCAGGCTCGTTCTGTTGGGAGGACGCTGTGGCTCCACGTCGTCCCGCACGAGTAGAGACGATTTGCATCAGAGTGAGGAGATCAACCGGCGCTGGCTAAAGCCGCCTCACGTTCAATCAAATCTAAGAATTGTCTCAAGTTTGACACGGTTATGGTGCTAGGTAGAGTGATCTGGCCATTCTTAGATTTTGGAGTTCACGCTCATGTCCCACCAGCCAATGCCAACCTTGCCGCAACCTCGGCTTGTCCTCTCACCAAGTTTGCCAAGTACGACACCATGACGCTATCTTGCAGCGCCGTTGCCCATCCACCTTCTTCGTCGGGTGTTGCGCCGAGCACGTTCCACAAGTACTTTCCGAGCGCGGGATCTGGGGAGATCTCTCCGCGAAGGATGGCCTGGACGTGTGCAAGCACACGATCGAGTGCATCGGAGGTGCTCACGAGGGCAGTATGTAGGGTAGGCAGAGGCGAGGTAGGGAGTAAAGTGTTCGAGGAAGAGAGGAGAAGGTCGACTGCGATGGCGTGAATCAGTTGTAGACGAGGAATAGGGACAACTCACGTCCTGAGCGTTCAGACTCGTGGAATTTTAGTTCGCAGGGGATAGGTACGAATACGCAATTCTCTGCTTTTGGATGCACTCCTACTGGAGAGCTGTACCACCCGATCGGTCAGTGGACGATGGAACATGGAGGGGCCGCCCACCTGACATATGCCCTCACACCTGCGCCGACGCCTTCCTCTGTGCCGGTATCGAGTGCGACATGCACGGCGGGAAATGGCGCGGTCTCTTGCTCGTAAAAATTTTGAATGAGGGCGGAAAAGGTGCCCAAGCCGGCCTGGCCACTTTCGCTGCTTCCGGTAGCATACCATCCGACGATGCTGAGACCCTCCTTGCCCTGGCCTACACCGACGGTTTCTGAAGAAGCGATAGACTGGCCACGACCCTTGAGGAACATTTCGTACATGGCGCGGTGGTAATCGCCGTCGACCGCGACCTGTTCTTCTGTCTCTGAGTGGAGGACGGCGAATGCATGGGAGACGTTGACGACGGTGGGGGAGGAGGCGGAGGTGCGTGTGCGTGTGCCGAGGAGGGTGCCGATGACGCGGTGCTGTGCGTCTGTGCGACGGAGGTAGTGGTCGAGGATGGAGAGGAGCGCGGTCGGGTGGATCGTGAGCGATGTCGGGCGGGGTCTGTCGCGGGCGGGTCAGCGACGTCGGAGACGGCGACGAGGACTTACGGGCTGACATCCTGGATGAAAATCGCAGACGAGGACGGGCCCAGCGGCATCGTCGCGTCCACTGATCAAAAACAACAGCGGAGTTGCAATCCTCCTTGTTTTTTCTACACCATGCCCTCCGAAGAGACAAACGTCCGTTCTCCCCATCCTCACCCCTCCACCGCTCACACATCCCACAGGAACGCATCCTCAAGGTCGTCGAGTTCGGTCGCGTACGCTCCCCTTTGCATTGCACGAACCCCGCTGACAGCCACACAGACCGTGTTGCACTATGGCTGGATTCCCATGGTCATATACTTTGGCTACACCAGGAGCTCGCCGCAGCCCATGTTCATCAAGTCCGTCTCTCCCTCTCTTCCGGTATCGCGCTCACCTTCAAATAGACTCATAAGTCCACTTGCCTGAGGTGGTGTCACTTGGCCTAGACTATGTATTCTATAATTCATTCTCGTTTGGTTGTGTGCACGGCAAACGTGGTGAGTCTGTCTCCTCTTCCCTTGTGCAACGATTCAATCAGTGTGTAATGTCTGAATGACCCCGTTGTGTAACCATCATCGGCTTGGTTGGGATGGGGGCGTTTTGTCGACAGTCAAGGCCAGATATGAGCGTCATCTTTCCCCCTTCTCGTTCGTTCGTATTCGCCGTGCTAAACAACGTCTATTCTCCAGGTCTACAACACCTCATTAAAAGGATTCGATGCTAGCATTAGTATAACGTATGAATGAAGTAGCACGTCTCCACTATAGATACACCCTCCTCAACTCAGATGCCCCCGTAATCCGCTGGCACATCGGGCAGAGTTTCGTTGCACCAAGACACCTCAGCCAACATGTCGCACAGCACGTGTGCCAACACCCGGTCGATACCGTGGGGTCGACATACGGCGACAGACAGATGCGACAAGTCGCAGGCGCAGGCTAACCAATGTGAAATGTGAGAAATATGAGTGACGGGGAGACGTACCATGGCGTTCAACTTTGCTTCCAGAGCTGCTGTGAGCGCAAGGTTGTCCCCGCGTGAACGCGCGGTCAGAATGGCCGAGTCTAATTTATCCATGTCTTCGTCTGAATCCCGAGGTTGTGACAGCGAGCCAACATCCGTCGAGGTGGTCACCTGAGTTTGTCGGTCGTGATTCGATCGTTGGTCCACGGCTTCGACCCCGTCCGCGTCCACGTCCTCCACCCTCAGGACGTCTGCCTCTCCAAATTGTGCATCCCCGAACACGGCGTCGTCGGTTCCGTCAATGTCAATGTCATCCTCCGTGTCCACCGTCGAGGGGCGAATGTGTATTCCCGTCCCTCTCAAACTCGCGTTCGTGAGGACCCGGGTACGGACGCTCCCTTGCCCATCCCAGCCCGTGTCGACGTCCACGTCTATGTCCACATCCTCGTTCCCGCGTACAAGCCCGTTCGTTCGTTCGCGTTCCCGCTCAACCTGGGGACGCCGACTCTCATACGCAAGACATGCGTCGACGTGTGCCT
>JBBPNP010000192.1:0-47724 GCA_038090955.1 Xerocomellus intermedius
GGGGGCGGGGGGTGGGCGGGGCGGGTGTTTGTGTGTGGGGGGGGGGGGGGGGGGGGGGCGGCGGCGGTGTATGGCGGGTGTCTGGGCGGGGTCGTCGGGGACGGTGCCTGCGAGGCTGGCGCGCAGCTGGCCGTGTCTGAGATACACGCCAGGTCCGATGGCGGGGAGCGTCCCTGCGCGCACGGGCACGGGCTGGCCTGGGAGGAGGAACGTCATAAATAATTTAGTAAATTAAAAACAAAATAAATATTCACTCGGGCGGGCACGGAAATTGTTTTCTTCTCCCTCGACGTCGTGCACAATGTCTGCCGCCCTCGCCCGCTTCGCCGCACGTCGTACGTTCCCCGCCCTGCCCCGTCTCCCCCCCTCACCTCCTCTCCAACAGGCCTGCACACCTCCGCACGGAGACATGCCCTCTCCAGGTTCACAATGCCCGCCATGAGCCCCACCATGACCGAGGGTGGTATTGCTTCTTGGAAAAAGGGCGAGGGCGACACCTTCTCCGTCGGCGACGTCCTTCTCGAAATCGTACGCGCTAGCCTCCCCTCCCGCACGCGTCCATTGACACCCTTCACAGGAGACCGACAAGGCGTCCATTGACGTCGAAGCTCAGGACGATGGGATTCTCGCCAAAATCATCGTAGGCAGTCTCCCTCTTCTCCCGTTTCCTTGTTCATTTCCTCTCTAGACTCCTGGTGGCTCCAAGAACGTTGCCGTCGGCACCCCGATAGCCATCCTCGCAGAGGAAGGCGACGATCTCTCAGCTGCCGTTCAAATGGCCGCCGAGGCTGCCTCTTCTCCCCCCGCCTCGGCCCAGCAGCAACCTCCCGAACCTGCACCCCCTGCCCAGTCGTCCCCGTCCCCAGCTTCAGTGCCTCAGCCACAGGAGACCAGGCCCGAGATTCCACAGGGTGACCGAATATTTGCCTCTCCAATTGCCAAGAAAATCGCGCTCGAGAAGGGCATCCCACTGGCAAAGATCAAGGGCACTGGCCCCGAAGGCCGCATCATCCGCGACGACGTTGAACGGTACCAGCCCCCCGCGCCGTCCCCCTCGACTGCTCTGTCCGACGCTACCCCAGCTTCGTCAGATTACATAGATACACCTGTCTCCAATATGCGCAAGGTGATTGGCGCACGTCTCACGCAATCCAAGCAAGAACTCCCTCATTACTACTTGACGGTCGAGATCAACATGGACAAGGTGTTGAAACTTCGCCAAGTGTTCAACAAAACATTGGGCGACAAGGACAACACTGCTAAACTCAGCGTGAACGACTTCATTCTGAAGGCTGTTGCTTGTGCACTCAAGGATGTTCCCGAGGCCAACTCTGCATGGTTGGGTGACGTCATCAGGCAGTATGTGTCAAGGTCTCGCGTCCTTTCGTCCAACTTATCCCCTCATAGATACAAGAATGCAGATATCTCGGTCGCTGTTGCAACCCCTACTGGTTTAATTACCCCCATCGTCAAGGACGTTGGTTCCAAGGGTTTGGCAACAATCTCTGCCGAAGCGAAAGCACTCGCGAAGAAGGCCCGTGAGGGCAAACTCGCACCCCAGGAATATCAGGTCGGTATTTTGTTTCTCTTGTTTACTCGCTTCCTCATCCACCTTTCAGGGCGGTACTTTCACCGTGTCCAATCTTGGCATGTTTGATATTGACCACTTCACCGCTATCATCAACCCTCCTCAATCCTGCATTCTCGCCGTCGGTACCACCAAACTTGCACTCGTACCCGTACCCGAGGAAGAGCGTGGCTTCAAGACGGTTAATGTGATGAAAGTCACTCTGAGCTCCGACCACCGAACTGTTGATGGCGCAGTAGGAGCACGATGGTTGACTGCATTCAAGAGCTATCTTGAAAATCCCCTGACTTTCATGCTTTAAAAGTATATCTGAAGCTCTCATTTATGTCCATCCGCTGGACCACCGGCGGATAATTTTGGAGCATGATTTTTGTTGTCGATTCGCCCCTTTACCATAGATTACTCATTCGGATGCATGCTTTCTGGCTCTTGCCTACGCAATGTCTTGACCCTACGCAATTAGATTATGGTATTGACTTGACGTTACAATGACTTGACGGGAACATGACGAACGAGACCCGCCCACCAATCGGAGTACGTGGGAGCCTATCAGCACTGGCCGCGATTAAGTATTGGCACTGGGAACTTAGATAACGCACATCTCGACCGCCGTCAGAATCTGCCTCGAAAGAACTTTCAACGTCATGATATTTGGACGTAACCCGCTCAAGGATCCCGGTTAAGACCATCATGTCAGATCTATCCTGCCGAGTCCTGACCCACAGTAGATAGACCATATCTAGCCCTCGGCCTCGAGGGCTCAGCCAACAAGCTGGGCGCGGGGATCATCAAGCATAGGGTAGATGGTTCCACGAAAGTGCTCGCTAATATACGACATACATACATAACACCGCCAGGGGAAGGCTTCCTTCCCCGAGACACCGCGCAGCACCATCGAGAGTGGGCCCTCAATGTTATCCAGGGTGCACTCGAGAAGGCCAATATTGGGATGGCAGACTTGGATTGCATATGTTACACCAAGGGTATGTCCCTTCATATCCCTACCGTAGTCACCCTGGTCACTTTGGCATGATTTCAAGGCCCTGGTATGGGTGCCCCGCTACAGTCTGTCGCACTGATTGCTAGAACGCTCTCCCTCCTCTTCAATAAACCTCTCGTAGCAGTCAATCACTGTATTGGACGTGAGCCCTCGTGTCTTCTGCCAGAGAACGCGTTCAAACATCCGTGCAGACATTGAGATGGGTCGTGCGATCACTCGAGCTCAGGATCCAGTTGTACTTTACGTCTCGGGCGGCAATACCCAGGTGATAGCATATTCTCAGAAACGCTATAGGATCTTCGGCGAAACTCTGGATATCGCTGTGGGCAATTGCCTAGACCGGTTCGCGAGAATAATCAATCTGAGTAACGATCCAAGTCCGGGCTACAATATCGAGCAGGAGGCGAAGAAGTATGTTTCTATCAACATGGTTCGATTCTTTGGTCTTATATGCTTAGGGGAAAGCGACTCGTACCTCTTCCATACACGACCAAGGGCATGGATATTAGTCTCTCAGGCATATTGACCTCGATTGAAGCGTACACTGTGGACAAGCGTTTCCGTCCCTCTGGGACTCTCGACAAATCAGAGGAAGATATTATAACACCTGCCGACTTATGCTTCTCTCTCCAAGAAACTGTGTTTTCGATGCTAGTAGAAATCACGGAGCGAGCTATGGCTCACGTTGTAAGTAACGAAGTTCTCATTGTAGGCGGTGTAGGATGTAGGTTTGTTGCATGATTCTTCTGGGCGTCGTATTTACGGATTTCAAAGGCAATCTGCGACTGCAACAAATGATGCGAATCATGGCAAAGGAGCGTGATGCTCGACTCTTTGCGACAGACGAACGGTATGGCCCGCCTTGGATTTCTTGATGGTTTATAACCCCTGCACTAGTTTCTGCATCGACAACGGCATTATGATCGCTCAGGCTGGCCTTTTGAGTTATCGGATGGGAGATCAGACTCCTCTTTCCGAAAGCACTTGCATACAAAGGTACTCGTCTGTCTGTCCTTCCTTTGCGGACGTTATTGAGTGGCGACCGATAAGATTTCGCACTGATGAAGTATTTGTGTCGTGGAGATCATGATACGGGGAAGTTTGGCGCGATTTCCTATGTATGGTAACATGTGGGTCATTACTCGACGGGTAGGCTACTAGCTGGACGAATAACCGAAGACGTATATACATGTAGACGAGTACTAAAATCATACTTGGGCCACGTTCGCCACGATTATCTTCCAGTCTTCCCCATCACTCTCCCGCATCTCTGCACCCAATAACTCTAGCCTATCCCACCACCACTGGTGTGATTTATCACATTCCCCTCCTTCTTTCGACACCCTAGCATGCCAGGGTTTATCTGGCAAGATGTAATGAAGACATTTGATTTCCTCATCCCGCCAGAGTGGTTTGTGGGCTAGCACCAACGTCTTGAGCGCATTGTAACACCAGGGCAATGGCTTCCATTTTCCCCTGAAAAAGTCGGCGAGAAGATCCTGATCGGGGAATGACCAGGTCGGAACGAGCGGGGACGTGTAGAGATGGTCATAAACTGCCCGAGCGAGCTCGGCGGAGGGATTTAGTACGACAAGCCCAGAATTAAGCTGAGAATGAGGCCGTGGACTGTTGTTGGTTATCTGCGTCGGGACCGTCAGACCGGTAGGATGGGACAGAGGTGTATAAGCACAATTTTCTGGCACCCTTCCTTGAATTGAGCGAGTTGGCCAGATTTTTTGGCAAGGGCTACTTACCAATCAGCCGGGTAGTGTTTCAGCTTTCGAGGGTTGCAGGCGCAGACATGGGCGGCTGCGATTTCGTCTTTTCCAATCGAGAGATGCATCAACTCGTCCATGTTCCGCATCACAATCATGTCAGCATCCATGAGGACGATGCGCTATCCAGAAAAAAAAGGCATGCGGGAATGATATACCGTAGTAATGTATTCTACTTACGTCGTAACCTGTCAACTCGAAGGCCCTGGACTCGTCGTTCAGGAATTTGAAGACGTTGCGTATCCAACAGTCTCACCTCAGCTTCGTCCAGGTGTCCGCGAACCTGGAATCGTGAGCTGATAGAGTGTGTATACCTGCAGGGGGCTGAAGGGACTGGATATCTATCACCGTGATCCTTCTTCTTGCAAGAATATCACGAGCTTCCTGCGGTAAAGCAGGAGTGGCCATTACGACCAATGAATACTCGGACCCCACAGACCGAAGGGTGTACTCTAGTACCAGCACACCTGGCAGGTAGCTGGTTTTCGTTAACAAGGTCGCATATGCTGCCTTGATGGTCATATCAACTGTTATGTAGCGGGATGACTCGCTCGCGAAGTTGTCAAGTTAACCGGATGATGATTTGAAATCGTGATAATCTACGACCGTGACACCGGCGGCCCGGATTCCCAGGGTCATGTGAGTGTAGCCAATGCAAAAGGCTAATATCTCGGCCCGCATTAGCCGGCGACCATCGTGGCAGCAAGCCCGCAATAGACCGAGGTAATCCAAACATACTCGGAGCAATGTAGCATGTCACTCAATCATCAAGCATACGTTACACTCGAGTCTTTCCAACGCATGCGCCAACTCGATTAATCCGTGTGCCATTCTGAAGAATTACCAGGTATCGCCCAGTGTCACAAGAAACTAAGCATGAAGTAGATAGTGATGAGCATTAATTTATATTGGACCCCTGTTGAGAGATGGTTGCCTCGTCCACAATTAGCTTCTTCGTCTGCTTCTCCGTTGCTTTACCCTTCAGGACATTCTCAATGAAATATTCTCCAGCCTGTATCAGGTCAAGCATTAATGAAGATCAAGTATCACTGGGCGGCCTACCTTATAGCTGCTTCGAACCAAGGGACCACTAGCCACGTACAAAAAGCCCATGTCTTCGGCAACCCGCTTCCACCGGTCGAACTCAGCGGGCTCGACATACCGATCGACTTTCATGTGGCGTTTCGTTGGGCGCATATATTGGCCAAAGGTCACAACATCGACCCCAACCTCCCGCAATTCTGGTGACATGGACATCATTACGAGATATCGCGCTGTAGACAAAGAAATCTGACCTCGGAGCGCATCCATGACTTGGTCTACACTCTCTCCAACGCCGAGCATGATGCTGGTTTTCGTTATCCGTACTCCTTCCTTCTTGGCGTGTTGTAATACCTTTAAACTTTGTCGGAAAGTTGCCCTACGATCTCTCACATAGGGAGTGAGCGCTTCGACGGTTTCGATATTGTGTGCGTAAACATCTAAGCCTGACTTGGCGACAACGGAGACATGGTCTAGCGAACCGGCAAAGTCACCGGTCAAGGCTTCAACGAGGATATTCGGGGCCCTGGGATCATTTGTTGATTATAGCTTCAGAGAAAGAGACAAAAAGAACTTGCTTCTGCTTGATTTTTCTAATTGTTTCAGCAAAGTGATGAGCTCCTCCATCTACAAGGTCTAGGATGATTGTAAACGGGACGCTCTTGCTGATCGTGTTCAACCACACACCATCTCTATCCACACTTGTCAGCACGATATACCCGAGCCCCCATCTGGAGATTGCTTCAGCTGTATTTTCGGGCTCGTGGGGGTCTAGTGGAGGTGGTGTTCTTGAAGTCTTGACAGAACAGAACCGACAGCCACGAGTGCACGTGTCGCCCATTAGCTGACACTCGGGTCAGCGAGTAGGTGCAGAGGGGCTTCGGGAGTCTTTACCATGATCGTTGCAGTGGCAGCTTGTCGGCCTTCCTCTTCCGACACACCTTCTTTACCTCCCCAACAATCTCCGATGTTTGGACAACGAGCCTCCTCACACACAGTGTGAAGATTAAGGCCCCTCAAATCGTTCTTAATTTTATGGAAAGAACTCCCGGATGGTATTTTGGTCTTCAGAAAATCTGGAAGACGAGGGCTGGGAAAATATCAGGTTACAAGACGTCAACATGATTCATGAGATGATGCTTGCCCTTTCGTATTTCCCAACACCACTCTCTGTACAGGCTCGCCCGATATGAACTCGTCCAGTGAAGGTCCATTGTCAAGTTGATGACTGAAACTGGACTTTGTTTTGGGATGCGTAACAGACGAAGGTGTTGCCAAGCACCGAACTTGGGTCCAATGGAGTGTGGAATGGCGAGAGAAGGGTTTGAGAGCCCGGGTCGCCATTTCTAAACGGAATGGACAAGCAAGTTAGACTAATTAGTCATCTCGTGTCAAGTCTATCCACACCAGTTCCCGCGGTTACGACTTGCTCTGCATGAATGCCCTCTCTCGAAGGGAGGAGGAAACACTCCTGAAGACCACAAAGGCACGCGCCTTGAAGGAGTGTGATCCAGTAGTCAAAGGTACTTCTCCCGCCGAACCTAGCATCTTTGTATCGACGTTCCCCAGAATTTGCACAGTGTGCCCAAGGGCGGACGCTCTCAGTTGCTTGGGCTTGCAGAGACAAGTACAAGTCGTTGCAAGAGTGCATGCTTCAATAGTATGTTTCCCATAGCGTCACATCATTGGACAGGAAAATGACCTGTTTCTATTCACTGCAGTACCGGCCCAGAGGCCATGGAAATAGTACGCAAGGAATACCTCCGTCTACGGGACCGGAATGTAGTCCCACCATAAAGACCAGCCCTGCCGGGCAGTTTCGGACCAACTATGGCAGACCATAAAGGTACTCTTAAGTTCAAAAAAAGTCGTGATACACGATGTTCCAGGATCAAGAATGCGACCGATAAAGAACGAATAGATTACATCGGGAAACCCGTATGCACACAAGCAGGTGTTTCAAATCCTCACTTAGGGCCATTCATTGCTGCCCACTGAGCATGCACTCCCATGACGGAGGTGATGAACCTAGGAAGGGGGTCGCCTTGATGACGAACAAAGGAAGATGCAGATTACTCACCCTGCGAGGCCTACGAGGCCATCATTAACGTTCACCAGGCCGAGGTTGGATGCTGGTATCCAGATGTCCAAGATGTCGATGATGAACTGGTAGCGGGTATCCGAACGCATTCTGGGCGGTGATCAGTCCGAGAGAACAAAACGGAGAGTATTTGCACACTTTTCGAGAGCAAGCTGTCTCGCCTCGCGCTGTGCCACGTCACCGAGATCTTTCTCGCCCCAGGATTCGGAGGCACGCAGCTTCCTAGCCTCTTGGGCAAGGCGGCCGGCCTAGAACGGAGTGCTGAGCGGAAATCCGTCATGCAGTGGAGACGTTTCTGACCTTGAGCAGACCATGTGTGATGCTCAGTAAAATCCCGGACAGCCAGAACCGGTTTGAGATGGAAACGACTCTCTGAGTGGTGGAGGGCTTGAGGTTGAGGACTTTTACTGCATTTGCCTGCAAGATGGAGAGCACACTTCAAGACACGTCGATCAGCTCTATGAAAGAAACTCACCCAGACGATGGCATCATAGGTGAGGTACCCAAAGTATGCAAGCTGCCGACCGACGGTGGCAAGCTGTTCGCCTAATTCAGTGGGAGATTGAGCTGCACGGAGGGCGGCCTGAAGGTGTTCGACAGGCTTTCCAAGACGCATGACTGGGAGGATTAGGCTCGCGAGGGGGTGGTATGGTGGCACTCACGCTTTCGACCGAGAGCGAGATGGATCTTGAGCGCATTCCAACGAGTGGCCTCTGCCTTGTTGCCGCGGGAGAGGGAGAACCAGGCGAGGAAGCGGGAGAGGTACTGTATGGTGCGGTAAAGCTAGAGAGGGAATAAGTTGCAGGAAAGGTGGTGGATGGTTGGACATGCCTTGTCTCTGCCGACATTCGTTCCGCCGTACTTGAGTGACTTGGAAACGTATGGGTGGAGGACAAGCTGGGATGCGAGGGACGACATGCTGTGGCGATAAATACGATAGTACTAGACAAGAGATATACCTCGCAAGAATCACGTGGATATAGTGTCCCCGTGCCGGTGTCCGAGCTCAGAGCTCCTCGTCGCGCTCGGGACGGCGTCGAGCGAGCTGCGAGCGTGACGGTATGTCGTGGGAGGCGTGACCGCAGCGGGGAAATTCGGAAGGCACGGACAACCTTGTCTTTCCTCCTCCGCCATGGTCCCCGCCACCGTCCGACGCGTTCCTGCTGCTACGGTCCGTATTCTGCCCACGTGATTCCTCTCCAGCTCAGATATATACCCCCTATAGACACTCAGGCGCTTTGCCACCTGCGCCCGTCTCATGGTATCCGTCTCCCCCTCCCCCTCCCCCTCGTGCGCTCACAATCCCATCCCAGTCGTACAGACAAGAGCGTGACACTTTCGGCGACCTCCAGGTCCCCGCAGATCGTTACTGGGGCGCCCAGACACAACGGCACGTACCCTCTCCGACTCGCCCTCGTCTCCCACTCATCCAATCCCAGCTCACTCCAGAACTTTGACATCGGCGGCCCCGCGGAAAGACTCCCTCCCCCGCTGATTAAAGCCTTCGGTGTGCTCAAAAAAGCAGCCTCCATCGTCAACGTCAGCTATGGCTTGGATCCCAAAATCGGTGATGCCATACAGAGAGCGGCAGACGACGCACGTCACCCCCTCCTCCACCGTCCTCTCTCACTTACCGTCTCGCAGGTCATTTCCGGAAAGCTCATCGACCACTTCCCCCTCGTCGTTTTCCAGACCGGAAGCGGTACTCAAAGCAACATGAACGTAAACGAGGTCAGCTTGACACTTGCATGTACTCCAGATCTCCATCCCAATTACCACAAAAAGGTCATCTCCAATCGTGCTATCGAGTTGCTGGGCGGAGAACTGGGTTCCAAGAAGCCAGTCCACCCCAATGACCATGTCAACATGAGTCAGAGCAGCAATGACACGCAAGTTCCTTTCCCTTTCCCTCCCTTGCTCCCGCTCACCCATTGGATATAGATTCCCGACAGCCATGCATGTCGCAGCCGTGACAGAGATCTACCGCTCTTTGCTCCCCGCACTCACACAACTTAGAGATGCTCTCCATGCCAAGGCTGATGCGTTCAAGGACATCATCAAAATTGGACGAACACACCTGCAGGTACGCATGCTTGGCCATCGAATCCAGAAAATTTGACTTGTCGTCCTCGCAGGATGCAACTCCCTTGACTCTTGGACAAGAATTCAGTGGCTACGTTCAACAAATCGATAACGGAATCGAGCGCGTCAAGTCAGTTGTTCCTCGCTTGAGCCTTCTCGCGCAAGGTGGGACCGCAGTAGGGACCGTGAGTTTGGTCCCTTGTCGCAGTTTGTTCCATCGTCCGACGCGTCCGACAGGGCTTGAACACCAAGAAAGGCTTCGACGTCAAAGTTGCCACTGAAATTTCAAAGATAACCGGTGTGGAATTCAAGACTGCACCGAACAAGGCAGGTAACTTCGTCGATCACTGGGGCATTCGGTTGACATCGCGGCAGTTTGAGGCCCTTGCTAGCCATGACGCCCTTGTCGAGGCTCACGGTGCTCTCAATGTCATTGCTTGCTCCCTGATGAAGATTGCTAACGATATCCGTTTCCTTGGCTCCGGTCCTCGCTGCGGGTTTGGCGAGTTGAATCTCCCTGAAAATGAGCCGGGCAGCAGCATCATGCCCGGCAAAGTTAACCCCACACAGTGCGAGGCGGTCACAATGGTCGCCGCCCAGGTTATGGGTAACCAGACCACTGTGAGTGTGGCAGGCGCCAGCGGTCAATTTGAGGTACTCTATCTGTGCACCAATTTAGCAGATTTTAATGGTGACTTGTGTCATCTAGTTGAACGTATTCAAGCCTGTCATCATCAAGAACGTGCTTCAGAGCATACGCCTGCTCTCTGATGGTGCGTCATGGATCTGTCCTCTGGTAAACTCGACCTGATGACGTGTATCTAGCATCGCGTTCTTTCACCGAGAACTGTGTGGTTGGGATCCAGGCGAACGAGAAGCGCATCCACCATTTGCTGAATGAGAGTCTGATGCTGGCCACTATCCTTAACAGCCACCTCGGCTACGACAGCGAGTCTTTTATCTATGTAGTGTTGCACTCTGTTTTGCTAACCGGCAGGTTTCAGACGTCGCGAGGTGCGCCAAGAAAGCACACAGGGAGGGAACGACATTGAAGGCGGCGACGGTGGCACTCGGGCATCTGACACCGGAGGAGTTTGACGAGAAAGTGCGGCCAGAGCTGATGCTGTATCCCGAAGAGCCTTAGAGGAGTGCGACTGTGTAGCACGTTGGTAGACAGGCGGCTCGTCCGCCAAGATTAATGACGGGGCTGGCCGAGTTACCGAATTTGGGAGCGTGTACCGATGCGAGCTAAATGCAACAAAACGAAATACGTGCGCAATTCCCGCCATCGCCTCTGTTGTGCTCCCGACTGCCACCACAGCAACGAGCTCGCCGTCCCCAACAGCGCCCTCCCCCTTTGCCGCCGCAAAATCGCACACCCCAACGTCCCCCGACGCGACGCTTGCTGGTCCGCTTCTCTTGTCTTCGGCGCCCCTCGTTTTTGCCCGCCCCGATTTTTCTTTCTTTCTTTCATTCCCCATGTCTCTCAGCCGGATCCTCAACGACGCTCCTCCTCCCCCCCGTGCCGCCCCCTCGCGCGCCATCGACACACCGTTGCCCGACATGTCCCCCATCTCCAACCCCGTCCCCGTCTCACCTGTTCATCACCGCCAACACCACCAGAGCCAGAGCCCCCTCGGAGACCATCCTCCCCCCCCTCGCGGATACTCGTACCAACCCGTCTCTTATCAAGGCGCAGGCGGATGGGACCCGTATTCGGGCAACTATGTCCAGGGCGACATCTTTCCGCTGGGTCCCGGCGGAAACTATTACCCGCAACGCGAGGTTGGTGCAACTCCTTCCGGTCCCCCCGAGCCGCTTGACGGTTCTGTCGGCCCTTATTACAAGGAAGATGAAAATGAACATGCTTCAAAGAAACGGAGGAAGGCAGCAGACGACGACCCGGATTATCAACCTCCTGCTTCAAGACGCGTACGTCCCCTCTCTTTGTTTGCGTCTTGATACCAAGTAAACGCATCACTCTCACCTGGCCAGCCTGGACTCCGGAGAAACCCCCCTCGTTCCAAGGCTGCTCGTCAAGAGAATTCTCCTTCAGATAGCCTTGACGTATTCCCAGCCGTCGTTGACCATCACCAGACTGACGAAGACCGTCGCCTTGTGTCTTCGGACCTGTCAGACTGCGAGGAGGTCTGGATCGGCGAGCTTAGTGATTATATTCTCGAGACGCATAAACGCCAGCGCCAGGTCGAGTCGTGGTTTGAGGCCAGCGTCCTGGTGAATATTATATAACGTTTCTAAACACACCTCTCACAATTTCCTCAGGAGCGCAATTCCACCACGGCGGTCACACTGTCGAGACATTACGTGTCACGTATTGCACGGATACCTCCTCCACCTCCGTCGCCTCCACCAACACTGCCCGTTTCTGTCGACGAAGATCTCCTGTCTACCCTCCACCCGTCACCTCCACCAGATTCTGCCCTCTTTGATTATGCAGATTCAAACGAATATGATCGCGCCTCACTGTGTAGAACGTTCAACGTTGGTGCGGAGGCAGCGGCTCGAGAGTTGGAAGAATCACTTCTTGGGTCACGACCGAGGATTAAGCGGAAGGCTCCACCCAAACGTTCTGCGAACGGCGCGGTGTCAGATGCGAGCAGCGATCTTGATATACCCACTCCCGCCCTCAGAAAAGACAGACCAGCGAACAAGAAGAGGAGGGTGGACCATGACCCATCGGCGATCGCAGACGAGTTCGAGAGAACGCTGAACGAGGGGTCGGTGTCTCTTGCCAAGGCTATGAAATCAAAAGGCAAAGGAAAGGTGTCTCAACTTAGGGAACAGAGCGTTGAAAGTACTGCGACATCATCGCTCACTCCGAGAGGTCGCAAGAAGGCTGCAGCGAGGAAGAAGCAAGATGGACTCTACCCAGATGGCGTTGGACGGTCTGGTCTGGGTTCAGCCGCCGGTTCGATCGCAGGTGATGCCACACCATCTGCATCCCGGCCAGCATCGCCAGCTCTGACGGTCACTTCAACCGTTGTGTATGAGCTCGATGAGGTGGTTCCACCTCTCAAACGAGCGAAAAAAGTTGACGATAGCGCGATGGCTAAGCGTCTCAAATCTCTAGAGGAGGCACAGAGGAAAGTCTGGACAAACATCGCAAGAAGGGATATTGCCAAGGTATATAGTTGGTGCCCTACATGAATGATAGCTCTAACGTGTTGTTAGGTGTACAAGTACGCCGCCATGGGTTACCAGGCCAGACAGAGTCAAGCCAAACGACTTGCGATGCTATCCTCCATGCAAGCCCGCCGACCATTCACACGCACCGCAAAAGCCAACAAAGACGTGCAAGCGAAAGCGAAGCGTCTAATGCGAGAAATGCTCGTTTTCTGGAGAAAGAATGAGCGAGAAGAGAGAGACGTTCGGAAACGAGAGCAAAAGGAGGCTAATGACCGAGCGAAGATTGAGGAAGAGAGGCGCGAGGCAGCACGTCAAGCGCGAAAACTCGAATTTTTGATCAGCCAAACTGAGCTTTATAGCCACTTCGTGGGCAACAAGCTGAAAAGTACGTTGCCACGGGCGTTCGAGGATGATTCAAATGCTCATCCTCTCGCAACTTTAGCTGCCGAAGTTCAGGGGGATTCCCTGGAAACGTCGGCAGCTCCTGCCGGTGCTGATCTTGCAGACATCGATCCAAGCTCGCTGAGAGAAATTGACTTTGACGACGGTTAGCTGTTCTGTTTTCGTCCGGTACCCAACTGGATTGATTAATTTGCTTCAGATGACCAAACTAATCTTCACCGCCACGCCCGTCATAATGCCCAAGAGGCAATTGCACTTGCCAAGCAACGCGCACAACAGTTTGATACCCAGGCTGCTCTTGAACGCAAAACGAATGAGGCACTCCAACTGGCGAAGGCTCAGGCGCATATTCGGGATGATGAGGACGAAACAGGACCTCCCGCGGCCCCCCTTGTGGACCGTAAGCAGTCGACTGTTTCTGCATGTGATGTTTGCTTAATCCCGTGGTAGTTGACTCTGACGAGCTTAACTTTCAAAACCCAACTTCTCTGACTGGGCCATTAACCATTAAGCAGCCGATGATGCTCATGGCTCAGCTAAAGGAATATCAATTGAAGGGTCTTAATTGGCTCGCGACATTGTATGAGCAAGGCATCAATGGCATCCTTGCTGATGAAATGGGTCTTGGAAAGGTAATGTTCGTTCCCCGTCCCTTTCTATTTCTGTGACACTCAGGCATGACCTGTCATCCAGACGGTGCAGTCGATCTCGCTGCTTGCCTATCTCGCCGAGGTCCATGACATATGGGGTCCATTTCTTGTCGTTGCTCCTGCATCTACTTTGCATAACTGGCAACAAGAAATCACTCGCTTTGTTCCAACTCTTAAGGCGCTACCCTACTGGGGGAATGTCAAGGATCGCGCAACTCTACGAAAGTTCTGGAGCAAAAAGGAAATCAGCTACCACAAGGATGCCCCATTCCATGTTCTTATCACGAGTTATCAGCTGGTGAATTGACGCAAACAGATCTCCTGCATCGTATGTGTTACTTACACGTTCTTAGGTTACCCAAGACCAACAATACTTCCAAAGAGTCAAATGGCAATACATGATTCTGGACGAAGCCCAGAACATCAAGAATGCCTCGAGCGTTCGCTGGAAGACACTTCTAGGCTTTCAGTGTAGGAATCGATTGCTTCTCACCGGCACTCCGATTCAGAATTCCATGCAAGGTCAGCTTTTAGCAATTTGCATACTCTCTGCGTGCTAAATACAATGGTACAATGGTAGAACTTTGGGCACTCCTGCATTTCATCATGCCGAGCCTCTTCGACTCTCACGATGAGTTCAATGAATGGTTCTCGAAAGACATTGAAAATGCCGCTGAAAACAAGGGCAGCAAGTTGAACGAACATCAACTACGGCGGTTACATATGATTTTGAAGCCGTTCATGCTTCGTCGCGTAAAACGACACGTTCAGAATGAATTAAGCGAAAAGGCATGTCTGCTAGATTGTATCGAATCGACGTCACTGACATGACCATCGGAAAGATCGAAATAGATATCTATGTAGATCTTAGCTCACGACAACGGGCATTGTACCGTGCGCTTCTTGCTAATGTCTCTGTTGCCGACCTTCTCGAAAAGGCAGCGAACATTGGTGACGCTGATTCAGCTCGCTCGTTGATGAACTTGGTCATGCAATTCCGGAAGGTCAGTGATCTCAATTCTCCCCAGATTACCACGGGCTTACAAGAATATCAGGTTTGCAACCACCCCGAGCTTTTTGAACGCGCAGATGTTATGGCACCTTTCTCGTTTGCCCACTTCGGCCGGTCAGGACCACTCAGTCGCGAGGGCGACCTGATTTTCGTACCTTACTCGACCCGAAACCCGATCGAGTATCAGGTCCCTGAACTATTATATCTGGATGGCGGGCTTGTTGATATTCCATCGGTAAACCCTGGACCTCGTTCACGAAGGCTTTGTGCACGCAACCTCTTCAATATATGGTCCACTGACCGGATATATCAGTCGATGTACGACGAGATCGAAGGTATTGTCCATACAACTCTCGGTATAGATTACACTTACCACTATTTTCAGAGTCCCCTGCCTTTACATTTCTGCGTCTCTTGAACAGAGCTCCAGCAGAGGTTCACGGCCTTCAAGTATCATCCTTTATGCGCAATCGATTGGTGGAATTGCAGCAAGAAATCAAGATTAACGAACAATCCACCGTTTTGAGGTAAGCGTATTCATTTGAAGTGGAGAAAAACTGATCTTTTGTGCAGGGAGACTAGTTACAGTGCATCCGATATCAAAACCCCACCTCTCCCATTTTTGTCCCGTCGGCTTTATAACCCCGATCTCAAAGGAATATCCTCTTCTGCTTGGCAAGAGTCTTGTCTGTCTCGACCTGGCCTGAGGTGGTATGTCCCCGCTGTGGTCGCACCGCCGATATCTATGACGTGGACAAACCGCTCTTTCGTTGAACACCACAATCGAGTTCTGGAAGCACCCATGGAGTCAATAGCCATGTATGGCCTCTCGCGCGAACTGCAAGAATCTCCTGCCGCCTGTAACCTTTATAATGACCTTGTTCCAATGATCCCCGCTGCAGGGCTGATTTGCAGTGCTCCTTCCGACCAATTACCACAATCTAGCATGCAGATTCCAGAGGCAAAACGACTCATTTATGACTCTGCCAAACTTGCACGTTTGGATACGCTATTGCAGGAGCTCAGGGCAGGGGATCATCGAGTCTTGATTTACTTTCAGATGACTCGCATGATGGACTTGATGGAAGAGTATCTGATATATCGGCAATACAAGTATCTACGTCTGGATGGATCCTCGAAACTCGAAGACCGAAGGGATATGGTAATGGATTGGCAAACAAGGTCCGTGTTTTGTGCGTTGTTTGTTCTGCAGGCCTAATTTCGTTTCTAGACCAGACATATTCATATTCTTGCTCAGTACTCGTGCTGGTGGTCTCGGTATCAACCTTACCGCTGCGGATACTGTGATATTCTACGACCATGACTGGAACCCGTCCAATGATGCCCAGGCCATGGACCGTGCACACCGCTTGGGTCAGACTCGCCAAGTGACCGTCTATCGCCTCATTACCAAGGGCATGATCGATGAACGCATCATTCAACTTGCGCGTGTCAAGAAGGATGTGAGTGGACTGCTTCCTTTGATTTGATGGCATTTCTAACTTTCTGTTAGGTCCAAGACATTGTTGTTGGGAATAAAAACTTTACCGATGTGGCGAAGCCCAGCGAGATTGTTCAACTGTTATTGAATGACGAGCAACTGGCCAATATTGACAGTGGGCCAGGACTCACTTCCAAAAAATCTGGAAAGCGGCCCGGTACTGGGTCTGCAAGTGCCAACAATGATGCAGTTCGAGACCTATGGAACGACGAGGGTGACGACTTCTTTGGGCACCTTGCGAACCAGGGAAATGTAACCGCGGACAAGGGGGAAGAAGATGGCATTGTGGCAGCACCAAGCCGGGGAAAGAAGCGCAAAGGTGGGAGCTCCTCGGGGGTTCCACGACCGCGCAAAACAGGAGGGAAAGCTACTGGCAAGAGGAAGGCAGAGGGCGCCAACGATGTTGGGTCCGGGATGGATGTCCAGGTTGAATGATCTGCGTTTGTCTCGATTTGTTGTTCGATTTCTTATTCGTCCGCAGACCCATCTGTAGAGTAAGTAGTTCATGCATTTTGTACCGACTTGTATTGTACATGTCTTTAATATCTATCCTATTTTGCTGTTGGACCTTGGGTTGGGTGCGATGTGTGAGTCACCGTGACGCGTGGCACTGCATGTGGTATCTGGCACGATGTTGATGATCATGATTCCAGTGGAGTCCCGTCCACAACACCAAATCTGACCCTACCAAGAGTATGAACCTCTTGCAACCTCTTGTCATTCAATATCGCGGACCCCTTTGAGATCATACCAGGATCTCTCAACGCTTCTTTCCCGCCGATGGCCAAGAAAAAGAAGACGCAGTTGAAGCCCGTCGCCCGTGGCTTCGCAACCACATCCATACCTAAGAAAGCCGTCCAGGCCGAAGAGATTACACCACCGGCTGGCGAAGTACCCCCCGTTGATGGTTTGGTGACCGAAGCTGCCGAGGCTTCAGCAAATCAGGCTACTCTTCGTGGCGTTCTACGAAACTCGGAAAAGTTTGATGCTGATCAGGATGAACAGCAGTTTTTGCAGATCATCGTCGACAAGTACCAGGAGAAAACAGAGAAAGAGACATCGAAGGCCATCAAGGCGTGTTCTCCATGTCTTCCTGTCTGTTTCCTTGGACTCTAACCCTGTATACCAGGCGATTGAGGTGGATAGGCGTACCTCCAGAGGGTTCAACACTGTAGAAGTGGATCCCGGGTTGGTTGAAGAGATTTTACATCTCCACATCGAAGAACGGTCCAGATGTCGTTCGTTTTCTTTTATGTTCGTTCCCTTGGACTCAATCTCACGATTCTTAGCGCGGCATTACATTGACCACACTAAGGAGAAAGCTGGGACTCGTCTCGCCGTGACGTATGGTATTCTACGCAGGCTTGGCTTTTCCGAAGATTGGGTGGAGCAATGTCTGCGCACCATGTCCGGCATTGAACTCGACGACGCCTTAGACTGGGTCAGTCCAGACATTACGGCAATTACTTTATTGCGTGGCTCACGTGCCATTAGCTTGCTGTCCATTGCCCTGATAACCCGTTCGAAACAAGTATGTATCTCGAATTCGGGACCTCGTAGAGCTTGAATCTATTCATTACTCAGAAAAAGCTTCCGAAGATTTGCACAAGTCAACCAACGCCCCAGATCCCGGAACGCCTGTTCTTTCCCAGGAATATCCGGCAAAGTTACTTGAATCAGAGCCTTCGAACTCCACAAAACTTGGGACGAACACACCTCCCCCTCTATCATCGAACAGTCCTTCCAATGGGAACCGAACGCTGTCACCCGAAGGGGCGTTGACCAGCGTCAGCCTGAATGGGCCCTCATCAGAGCATATCTCTCTAGAACTCGACGATCCTAACCTGGAATATGCTCGGATAAAATTGCAGCTTGTAAACCTCAAGTCAAGTAACACATCCCAACAGCGAAAATCGGTTGTTGCAAGTCTTCTAGAGGAAAAAATGCGGAGCGTGAAGTCACACTACTTCTTCGATGGGAGGGATGCCGAACGACTATATCGCTCTGAACTCGAACAGGCGAATGCTCAACTTCTTCAGGCAACGCTCCGCGGATCTCTGGCACCCGCCCGGCGGAAAAGCCCAAAAGGCACCAGTGCTCCGATGACGGTCACCATATCTCCGGAACCAGAGCCGCAGTCTGACCTGTTTGACCAAGAAGATGACGAATCTTCTGGAGGGCTGCTTGAAATTCTGGATGCCGTATCCGAAGTCGAAGGTCCTCGAGGAACAATGATTTCCGTCAAAGACATGCCGTTCACCAAGCAGGGTGGAGGGAAGCTACCACAGGCCGTACTTCTGGACTACGTATCCAAGGTTGACCAATATGCTACAGTTACATTCAGCAGTTTATCTGGGCAGAGCCGCGCGAAGCGCTCTGGAGTTCGGGTATTGTGGGGTGACCGTAAGGTAGATGAGTGGAAGATGGAAGACATTGCCTGTCAGGAAGAGTCACAGGCAGACAATTACATCGCTACCGTCGCTCTCCACGCGCTTTCGTTCCCTCCAACGGAAGGTTTTGCTGCTGGGTCAATGAGCAGCCCTGTGGGCAACACGTTCTATAGACTGTTCCCTCTGGTTTTCAGAGACTTGTGGGACGAGCTAGAAGCAGACAGGAAACTCAGGGAGGGACATATAAATCGGGCCATTTGGGCTAAGTTATGGAGTATTGTTGGCCAAAAGATTGATACCAATCGAGACGTGAGTTTCTTTTTTTGTTCGACCATTCATGATTTAACTCGGTTTAGACAAGAGAGGTAACACCTGGTTCAGCTCCTGAGACCAAAGGCGCTTCTCAGACGTCAACTCTTCCGCGGAACATTGCGGTGAATTATGAGCAACTCATCTCAGATCTCAGATCGCGCCAGTCAAGGCCAGCCTATAAGGAAATGCTGGTCAGTCCTCAGTCCTATCTCGCGAAAAGGTGATTACTTAGAATATGTTAGATCCACCGGAACTCCCTACCCATAGCAAAGTACCGCAAAGACATCACTTCAACGTTGGAAAACGCCCAGGTTCTTGTGCTCTGTGGTGAGACAGGATGGTCAGCCCGAATCACGCAGGCTCAAAGTCGTTACTGACGTTCATCTCAGTGGGAAGTCTACTCAGGTGCCTGCCTTCATCCTCGAAGACCAGCTCTCGCGGGGACAGCCTTGCAAGATATATTGCACAGAGCCCCGTCGTATTTCTGCGGTTTCGCTTGCGCAGCGGGTTTCGCGTGAATTGGGAGATCCCTCAGGGGCAATTGGCACTCTAAACTCTCTCGTTGGACACGCCATTCGTTTGGAAAGCAAAACCACAAGAAATACACGATTAACTTACATTACCACCGGCATCGCGCTGAGAATGCTGGAACGCGGCTCCGGACGTGGCGATCAGGGTACCGCGTTTGACGAGATAACGGTGAGCGTGATCTATCTCTTCATGTCGTCCCATCATTATAATGGCCCAAAACCAGCACATAATTATCGATGAAGTTCACGAACGCACTATTGAATCGGATTTTCTCCTCGTCGTACTCAAGTCCCTGTTACCGCAGCGTCCCGATTTAAGGTACCAGGGTTGTACTTCCTGTACTTCCATTGCTCAAGTTTTCAATAGGGTAATCCTCATGTCTGCAACGGTGGAATCGGACAAGATATCAAGTTTTTTTGGAGGCTGCCCGGTAATCCACGTTCCAGGTCGGACTTTCCCTGTGGACGTCCTGTACCTTGAGGATGCCATTGAACATACTGGATGGTCAATATCTGAAGATTCGCCTTATGCGAAACGACGTGAGTTTCATGCAGCTACTAGTAACAGGATAAGGACCTTACTGGCCTTTCTCCAGGACATAGCAAATTCTACCAGCGCAAGAACCGTACGGATTGGGACGAGTCCACCGTGATCGATGAAGACGATGATACGACCTTAGTTGAAGGCGAACCTAGTGTGAAAATACCGATTTCACTGGAAAAACGCTATTCTCCCATGACGGAACGAACTATCGAACTCCTCGACGAGCGTGCAATACCTTACGAACTTATTGTTCGGCTACTCGAGCACCTATGCCTCAAAGACCAGTCATTCCTTTCGTTTTCCTCCGCGATCTTGATTTTTATGCCTGGCCTCGCCGAAATTCGTCGGATGAGCGACCTTCTCTCTGATCACCCCTCTTTTGGACAGGAATCGCTATTCCGTGTCTATCCATTGCATTCTACTCTCTCAAGCGATGATCAAAATGCTGTATTTGACGTGCCTCTGGCGGGAATAAGGAAAATAGTCGTTGGTGTGTGTCAAGCAGTGTTGTGTTGACGGCGTAAATTGACTTCCCTCTCTCAGCGACAAACATTGCAGAGACAGGCATCACAATTCCTGATATCACTTGCGTTGTTGACACCGGAAAACAGCGAGAGATCATGTATCTGCGCCTTATGTAACATTGACACGGGACTGACAGCCGCCCAGGTTCGACGAAAAGCGCCAATTGAGCCGCTTAGTGGAAACATTCGTTGCCAAGAGTAACGCTGCCCAGCGAAGAGGGCGAGCGGGCCGGGTCCAGAGTGGAATATGCTTCCATCTGTTCACCAAACGCCGTCATGATACCGTGGTGAGTGTGATCCAATACTTCGGCAGGACATAGTTCAACAATTATGTGTAGCTTGCCGAATACCCTCTTCCGGAAATGACGAGACTGAGTCTATCGGATCTTGCCTTGCGCATCAAGACTATGAAGGTGAAGATTGGAACATCGATCGAAGATGTCCTTTGCCATGCGTTGGACCCCCCTGCGTCAATAAATGTTCAGAGAGCTGTCGCAGCCCTGGTTGAGGTATGAAATTTTTGACAAACCCTATGCGAAGGACTGAGCATGTCCAGGTGCGAGCTCTGACACCCGCAGAAGATATTACCCCTATGGGTCGATTACTTAGCAAGCTACCCACGGATGTTCACCTCGCAAAACTCCTCTTGATAGCTGTGGTATTTCGTTGTCTTGATCCCGCGTTGACTATCGCAGCAGCATTGAGTTCAAAGTCACCATTTGTAACGCCATTTGGGATGGAGGAAGAGGCCGATCGCGCAAAGAGTTCATTCCGTACCAGTGGGTGATGCGTTTCCTGAGCCTCCACCTGGGTCTCTCATGCGGAAAGATGCAGATAATTCTGACTTCTTGACAATTCATGCTGCGTTTGCCGCTTGGCGGAGGTCTACTAACCAAGGATTTGGATTTGCCCACAAGTTCTGTCGGAAGCATTTCCTCAGTCATGAAAACCTCTTGCAGATTGAAGAACTACGTCAGCAACTCCTTGGGTTGGCAACCTGCATCTGATGGACTTCATGTCTTTGACGCTTCTGTTCCAGTTATTTGGTTGACTCTTCTTTCATCTGCGTAGATGCGGAATTTGTGAAGGAGCTGAGTCGGTAAGTGTTGAGTGCTCCTGTTATGCCAAGTGGTTCATCTTCTGGCCAGTGCTCGGTTTGGACGCAACAAATATCGGTTCGTCAAGGTCCCTCCTGAGTTGGACAGCAACAGCAACAATATCGCCATCGTCAATGCTGCTCTACTATCCGGGCTATACCCAAAGCTCATATGGCTTGACGCCACAAATGGGTTCCAAATGCGCACACTTTCGAACAATCAAACAGTATATTTCCACCCTTCGTCTGTCAATTTTCATTTTCGGAGAAAACCAAAAGAAATAACTGCCAATTATTTGGTTTACTTCACTCTCATGTATGTCGTGGCATGGCATTGTATGGGTAAACATACTCACCAGAAGCTTAGGCAATCGAAGAAGTTGTATGTATGGGAGACTACACCGATCGATGACCTTGCCATACTCTTGTTGTGCGGCGAATGCGACTTCAAGGTCCGTCTTTGTTCGGAGGGTTACACACCGCATGACACGTTTGCTGACGGGATCATCAATCATCCATAGCCCATGTCAGACACGGCGATCGTGGACCGAAAGGTCAAGTATCGCCTCACGCCTAGAGCTAACATAGCCATGAAGATTCTGCGGACTCAACTGAGCAGTATTTTGGCACAACAATTCCGGGGGAGACCTTTGACGGAGTCACAAATCCAATGGCATACGCTCGCAATGGCTGCGTTGGGTAGAACCAAGCTGGAAACAGAGATCGAGCAGTCCACAAGCACGAAGATGGTAATTAGATGATTCGAACATTCGTACCAATTGATGGACAATAAAATACCAAGTACCTTGTCAAGACTGCGCAGCTGAAGAGGTTGTCGTTATATTGGTACAGAAGGTAAACTCGTTGAGATCTGTAACCTATATCATATTGCCTGGAGTGCGCGACAAGGTAGAATAGAATACATGGTCATAGGTCGATTGCGAGATCATCGATCACTCCTCGTCTTCATCTTCGCCGTCACGGCTGCGCGTCACGACGGTGAGTAGACAGTTGACGAAGCGTAAAGAAGTTGATACATACGCAATGTTGTAGAATCGGAGTTGATAAACGTCTTTTGAAGAAGCGACGACTCGAATCCAATCGCGCAAAGTATTCTTCTTCAAAAACTTTTTTGTCAGGTACTTAAGATACCGTTTTGAGAAAGGAACATTGGATGTGACGATGATTTTGTTACTTGCTACAGAGGGGATCAATGGATATTCACAGTGTGTCATGATATACCCCACCATCGCGGGTTATCTTGACATTGTCGCCAAGTTGCCCAGCCTTGCCCTCAACCTTCATGCGGTCGTGAAGGAACTTTTCAAAGTCGGCGCCGTCGAAGACGCCGTCAGCGGCGGGGCGAGAGTAGTCGATGGTGAATTTGAGTTTCGCAGACGTAGTCTTTGCGGCGGAGGGCTAAAGCATCAAGGCGTGAGCCTACTGAGAAGGTAACTCAGCAAAGCGTTGCCTGGACTGACCATCTTGACGGGGAGGAACGCTTCAAGGATTGTCAGCCCACTGATGATGGTGATGATGATGATGTGACTTTAAAACTGTACAGTCGGGTTCCCACGATCACGTAGTTGACATAATCACCAGGAAAGGATAGATCCTCTCATATGATGCCCGGGTGAAATCTCAGCTTTTCTCACAAGAAACATAGCGAAACCATATGGCCTCATCGCTAACCCGCGAACAGGTCGCCTCTGCGCAGAGGGAGGGGGACTACGCCATCAAGTCGGAATCCTCCCAACCTAAACTTGACACTTCCCAATGGCCTTTGCTCCTGAAAAACTACGACAAGCTGCTCATCCGCTCGAGCCATTTCACCCCCATTCCATCGGGGAGCAGTCCTCTCAAACGCGATATCTCCAGCTATATCAAGTACTTTTCGCCACTCTTGTCTTCAGCTAAATCTCATCCCCCTCTTTTCGCAGGTCTGGTGTCATCAACCTTGACAAGCCATCAAACCCTTCTTCACACGAGGTTGTCGCTTGGCTCAGGCGGATATTGAGAGCAGAAAAAACTGGTCACAGTGGAACTCTAGACCCCAAGGTGACGGGCTGTCTGATTGTCTGCATCGACCGAGCGACGCGTCTGGTTAAATCCCAACAAGGGGCAGGTCTGCACGTATCCTCCTTGACCATTGACCACACGACTGACTGGCATTTAGGAAAAGAGTATGTTTGTGTTCTGCGATTACACTCTAGCCTCCCAAATCCCACTGTCCTTCCACGCGCCCTTCAAACCCTGAGTGGTGCGCTTTTCCAACGGCCCCCCCTCATTTCCGCCGTGAAGCGTCAATTGCGCATACGTACCATCTATGAATCCAAGCTCTTGGAATTTGATGAGAAGCGTAATCTTGCCGTATTCTGGGTGTCGTGTGAGGCCGGCACCTACATTCGAACATTATGCGTCCACCTCGGCCTTATACTTGGCGTCGGCGGTCACATGCAGGAGTTAAGGCGAGTACGAAGTGGTGCCATGTCAGAAAATGATGATATTGTGACTATGCACGATGTGTTGGATGCGCAGTGGACGTATGATAACACCCGCGATGGTATGCACAAATTATTGTTTTGTGTTTTTGGCTGACGCTTCACAGAGTCATACCTTCGGCGGGTCATCCGACCTCTCGAGAGCTTATTGGTGGGCTATAAGCGTATTGTGGTGAAAGATAGTGCGGTCAACGCAGTGTGCTACGGAGCGAAATTCATGATACCTGGTCTCCTTCGGTATGAGGCCGACATTTCTGTCAATGAAGATGTCGTCCTCATGACGACGAAAGGTAGCGTTCTGTTACTTGATAATCAAGTATATATTGACGTTCGAGCAGGAGAAGCGATTGCGCTCGCGATCGCTCAGATGTCCACGGTCGAGCTCGCAACCTGTGATCACGGTGTCGTCGCGAAAGTGAAGCGATGCATCATGGAGCGAGACACTTACCCTCGCCGCTGGGGCCTTGGTCCAATGGCATTACAAAAGAAGAAGATGGTCAAGGAAGGGAAACTTGGAAAACATGGTGAGAAGATCGATGGTGTTACTCCTGCTGAGTGGAGCCGTGATTACGTCGATTACAACCGAGAAGTAAGTTCACCACCGTCACCCCTGTGAGCCGCGTGGGTCAACGTTGATAACCCTTCAGCAGCCCTCTGTTGCCGTTGCGGCAGCCACTGTCTCAGAGCCACCGGCTCCAGAAACGGCGGGTGAACCGTCGGGTTCTCCACAGAAAGAGAAAGAGAAGAAAGAGAAGAAACGCAAGCGCAAATCCGAAGCTGCAGAGGGGGATGGAAACGTTTTCGTGACCGTGGAGGGTGCAGGAAGTGATGTGGTGGACCGCGCCGAGAAGAAACGGAGGAAGGAAAAGAAGGAAGTGGAGGGTGACGAAGACGATGAAGCACGGAAAGAGAGGAAGCGCTTGAAAAAAGAAAAGAAAGCGAGGGAAGCGGCAGGAAATGCGTAAGGGTACGCATGATTCTTGATGACTTCGAGCTTGTAGAAGTTGGCACCGGGCATTTGCGAACTGTGATCTTGGTTCCCATCGTTGATCCTCAAGGCGATGCAACGCCTCTCTTTGATCGTCACGACATCGCCCATGGTGTAGCCTTCAAGATTGCATCAATCACTTGAATATATCTGTAGTTTATAACCTCCTCAATCCGCAGTTCATCGTCTTGGCACGCCTTTGTTTCGTGTTCGGGCTCTTTCGGTCTTCCGTCCATATCATCCATCGCAATGACTATCGTGCCACCAGTTGAAAAGTCGAAGAGCCAGAAACCGATACCCAAGTTCGAGACCGGTGAGTACCACCGCCCGGCCACCAATGGACTCCTTTGAGACCTCGTTGTTTAATACATAGGTCCTGATTATGAGATCTTGTATGCACTTGGGGAAGGCGCTTACGGAACTGTGGTAGCAGCTCTCCATAAGCCCTCAGGAAGGAACGTGGCGATCAAGAAGATTCTCCCATTTGACCATACCCTGTTCTGTCTGCGAACTTTACGAGAACTCAAGTTGCTCAAGTTCTTCTCGGAAATATGTGTGAACGAAAATGCAAGTACACCTCGTCACCCTGTACATATACTAATCCTAACGACCATGACCAACCCAGATCATTTCAATATTAGATATTGTCAAGCCTCCATGCCTAGATAACTTCAAGGAAGTCTATTGTAAGACCACTTACGCCTGATATTTGGTATTTACTGAACTTTAGCTAGTTATTCAAGAACTGATGCAAGCTGATTTGCATCGTGTCATACGCACTCAATCACTCTCTGACGATCACTGTCAAGTGATTATTCTCTTCTTTCCATAAATACCTTCGCTAACCTCAGGCTGGTGCTTCCTAGTACTTCATCTACCAGCTACTCCGAGCCCTCAAGTCCATCCATAGCGCAGACATCGTCCACCGAGACCTCAAACCTGCAAACCTGCTGTTAAATGCGAATTGTGATTTAAAAGTCTGCGACTTTGGTCTAGCCCGAAGCATTAACTCGACTGCACCCGGAGCAAAGGAGGCGGGATTGATGACCGAATACGTCGCGACACGCTGGTATCGGGCACCCGAAATTATGCTTTCGTTCAAGATGTACACCAAGGTACGGTGGCTGATACTACACTGTCAGGCCAGGATGGTCTCAACATTGTTAGGCTGTTGATCTATGGGCCGTCGGCTGTATCTTGGCAGAGTTGCTTAACCGGAAACCCCTTTTCCCGGGCCGGGATTATGGACATCAACTTGACCTTATCCTGGATGTAATAGGTCAGTTTCTGTCGCAGTTGATGTTGTGCTGTGCAACCTCAGCTACGTGGCTTGGCAGGTACACCGACGCTGGACGAGTTTTATTCCATCACTTCAAGGCGATCAAGAGATTACATCCGAGCGCTTCCTATCCGCAAGCGAAAATCCTTCCAACAAATATTTCCCAAAGCATCCGCAGATGCTATCGACTTCTTGCACAAAACATTGGTCAAAACATCACTTTCCTAGCTGGGGATGTTGGCCACTGACGACTGATGCAGACTTTCGATCCAAAAAAGCGCCTGACCGTTGATGAAGCTCTGGAACATCCATACATCTCAGCATATGTGTGTTTGGTTGTGCTCATCAGCAAACTCACAGCTGACAGATGTCTATCATCTCAGCACGATCCTGATGATGAACCAAGCATCGCATCATTGGATCCAGACTACTTTGATTTTGACCGTGAGCACGATCAGCGCGACGTCAAACCCCCAGTTTTATGTTCACATCCTTCGTATAGAATACAAGGACGATCTCACCAAAGCGCAGCTCAAAGGTACCTCATTGCGCGCGCATAGTGCCATCTCTGACTAGTGCCTCCAGAACTTTTGTTCGACGAAATCCAGTCATTCGTTCCCTCCATCTGATCAACAACTACAGTACATCCTTTACCGTGCGGCTGCAATGTGCAGCACCAAACCGTAATTTGAATCATTATCTTGGACAGCTTTCCCGAGTTATCGTATTGCCATTGTAGAGTTCACAACTATTATCGTACTTTACAAGATCATTGATCAACTGTGAAAACAACTGAAACTCTGAAAGACAAGGAAACCAATGTGGTATACCTGATTAGGCGAAATCGTATCAAACAAATTCAAGGATAACAATAATAATCTCCGATGCTGTTGTGATCTTAAAACTCAAAATCTACCACCCGCCCAGAACCCTGACGCAACGCCTTCCACGCCGAAATCACCAAATCTCGTATCACCATCTAATTCCGTTCCATACATCGTACGCTTTGCTGGAGGGGCGGGGGTACCTTGTTCAGTGGCCGACGTTTTAATGGCCGTTAAGCCGAGACCCGACGCAACTTCATTACTCGAAGGTGCTCTCTGGAGTCCGCTCGACCCGCTAGCTTCCCCACGTGCCAGGGAGCCCCCCGAGGCAGCGCGCCCACTTGCCCTCGAACTTGATCGTGGAACACCAAATGCCCCAAACCGATCAGAGTGGCGACTACCTGGGCGTTCGGGATTTGCTGCTGGCGAAGGGGATGTAGGTGGCTCCGGATGAGGAAAGGTGCCCATCGTAAGAGGGTATACAGCCTGGGCAGGCGTCGAGGCAATCGGCATGAAGGTAAAGCTGAAGGGATTCTGATTCTCAACGTTGTTTGCAGAACTGGTTGCCGGTGCACTCATAAGGGGAGGAGAGGTGGGGCCATAGAAGTTCGGGAGGCGTTCAATCGGAGGCGGCGGGTCTTCTTCCTGTCCAGAGAAGACGGGAAAACTAGGGCCACCACGCCGCCTGGGGATTTCCGAGGGATCAGAAGGTTCCGCTTGTGGGAGTTCCGATGATGGTGGCACCTCTCTACTTTTGTCCTCTGGTTCATGAAGCTTCGCCCGCTTGTGAGCTGGTCGATCAACATTACTTTCTAGCTCCGTCTCCATACCCTCTTGTACCATCTCGAAGACTCCCGAAGTGCTACTCAACATAGAATCTCGAGGACGTTTACCCAACATCGAGTGCGGAAATCCAGGTAATAGCGAACCCGTTTGCCTGGGTTGCTCCACATTATTAGCAGATCGCAAGTCAGGTGGCACAAGCGTATCGAGATTAGAGGGATCACTTGAAAGTTCGCCAGAATTCTCAGTGGCTGGGAGGCTACAACCTGCTCAGATTAGAGAATAAAAGGTGTAGCAAGTTAACATACGCAAAAGAAGGACGGTAGGGCGTTCGGACGCGCTTCGGCGTTGAAGGTGGCTCTGGTATTCGAACTGAATGCTCCTGAGCTGTCGTCACTGAGGTATCAAAGGAAGGTGAGCTCTTTGCTTGAGCACAGAGATCTTGGATCTCTGATGTAAGATTCCGGATCTTCGTCTCAAATGATTCGATCAAAGAAGTGACCTTCTCTTTTAAATCAGTGAGTTGTGCTTTGTGGGAATCTAATTCCTGCTGTACAGGAGCAAGCTACTCGCAAAATGAGTACAAATATAGTTCCTCCGCGATATTACTCACTGCTTCGGCGATTACCGTTTCGAAGGCCTTGCTTGAAGGCCCGGGCACCGGATGCATGTTTAGCTGCGATTGGCCACTTGCATGCTCCGAGTTCTTCGTGTAATCTATTGCAAAGGGGAAATTAGGGGTGAGTTCGGAAAATTCTAGGTTGCTTACGTGGAGGAGCCCCTACAGAACCGTCGAGATCTGGCTCTGGCAAGGTCTCAGCATTGGGAATGTCAAAAAAAGTTGTGCCTCTTACCCTCTGTGATTGTCGCTTCCGACGGCTTGATCGACCTGCTACTTCGTGCTCTCTTCGGGGTTCGGGAGATATTGACGGATTTGGTGATGGCACGGGCGCCAGATCCCCCTGCTATTACTGGGCGTCCTACACCAAGCTTGTACTGAGTTTGTTTCGCTTTCCTCGTGCGCTGGGGGACCGGTTGTTCGTGGGGTGCAACATTATGGTGGCGTTGAGGAAGGGTGGGTTCTGTTTCGTCCTCCGAGCCGTGAACGATAACTGAACTGGTGGATTGTTCCCTCGGTCTGGCAGCGGCGAGGTTTGGTATTCTGGTTGAAGGTGGTCGTTGGGGTACTTGTGGAGGGTTACGCCGTGGTACTTGTGGCCTTGGCCGGAATTAGAGAAAATCACAGCGCAAGAAGCTAATTCAGGCTTACTGCGAAGCATCCAGTAAGAGATCAATGAGTGCCCCGGTCTTGAGATTTGCCTTTACGCCGTAGTCCTAAGTAATATATACTGGATTAGATTCGGGATGAAGCACAGGGGTAAATGAGAATACTTTGCACAATTTCTGTATGTCTGCACGTTTCATAGCCTCGAGGGCTTCTCTTCCTAGCGCTGGGCTCATCGGGGTTGTAGTGCAGGTCGTGGTTTGAGTGCAACACACACAATAAAGCCAACCAAACAACGCGACGTCACATGATCAGCGTGCACTTCCTAACCCTAATTTATGTAAGACTTTACGACCTCGTCCACGCGCCGGGCCGGTTTTGCGGGTCAACAAAAGAGTCACGCTGCCGCACATTTTCCTCGAGTGAATCATGCCAACCTACGACCTCGCACGGATCGCTCAACACAACACCACGACGTGCGTATCCTCGGCCTCCACTCCCAGCTCTAACCCATCATCCTCCACACAGTTCCTGCTGGGTCATTATAAGAAACAAAGTGTACGATGTCACCGACTTTCTATTCGTATGTCTCTACCTATTGCTCCCCCGTATCCATTTCACTGCTTCTAGGACCACCCCGGAGGACCTCAGGTGATCTTGGAATTCGGAGGACGGGATGCTACCGCAGCCTATGTACCGATCCATCCTTCTGACGCACTCGACAAGAACATCGCTCCCGAAAAGCATCTTGGTGATCTTGACCAAGCCTCAATTCTCGAACTGAGACAAGCAAAGAAGAACCGGACCAAAACAAGGGATGAGCTGCGAGTGGAGGAGGCTCTCAAGAATAGACCCCCCCTAAGTCGAATAATCAATGTCCAGGATATGGAGGTAGATGAATTCCCACCAAACTTTAGCTCTTTTTGATGCTGGCATTCCCAGGAAATAGCCAAGAAGCTTCTGCCTTACAAGGCTCTGGCTTACTATGCGTCTGCCACAGATGACTCCATAAGTATGTCCCGGTTTCTGCGTGGTTACCCATGTCACTGAACCGATGCGAAAAGCGCACATGGAAAACGCTCGTGCATTTAGCCGCTTTTTCTTCCACCCTAGAGTCATGAGGACCGTCTCTGGCTGTGATACCTCGTCAACCATTCTTGGTTACAAGACCTCCATACCCGTGTATATTAGTGGTTCTGCATTAGCCAGGCTAGGACATCCTCTCGGGGAAGTCAATCTTACGCGCGGCGCATACAAGACTGACATCATCCAGATGGTTTCCACCAACGCTTCACTGTCGTATCGCCAGATTGCCGCTGCTCGAGGTTCACCCGACCAGCCCATCTTCTTCCAGTTGTACAAGCACAAGAAAGATGCCACCGCCGCCAAACTCATTCGAGAAGTCGAGGCGCTGGGCTACAAAGCGATCTTCCTTACTGTCGATGCGCTCGTACTGTCAAATCGAGAAATGGATATCCGTTCCCCTTATTACCTGGAGGATTTTGAGAATCAAGGAGTTAGACATCAACTAGATTCCAAGGCTGATGAAGAGGAAGTCGGTATATCAGGCACCGCTGGCGGGCTCATTATCAATAACGATGTTGACATGACTTGGGAAAGGGTGGGCTTTTTATGATGTAGTTGCATTCAGTTCACATCATACTCGGTTTCCAGAGCATCCCGTGGATACGAGGCGTCACAGGGCTTCCCGTGGTTATTAAAGGTACGGTTTTTTGCGTATTTTCCGCACGCGCTGACGACCAGTGTAGGGATTCAATGTGTTGCGGTAAGTAAGATTATTTCGGTTTCATCGTCGCTCAGTTCTAACTGCAGCAAGGATGCCGTTCTCGCTGCAGAGGCTGGCTGCGAAGGCATCGTGTTGTCGAACCATGGTGGTGAGCTTTAACCTTGAAAACTGCAAACGTGATTCATGTTCACTGTTCCAGGTCGTCAACTTGAATAGTGAGCAGCCAGAGATTCTGGTTAGCAATTATCCCAATTTCACGACTTCAAATGTAGCTCGCTTCCGCCTTTGGAAGTACTTTATAAGCTCCGCAAAGAACATCCCGAGGTGTTTGAGAAGACTGAAGGCACGTAGGACACCCCTGTTCTTTTTCGATCTGCCTGAAGGAACAATCACAGTCTATATCGATGGCGGCATTCGTCGCGGCACTGGTCCGTGAACAAATGATTGAATTCATCGCCTTTACATTTATGATGCTCCTTAGATGTACTCAAAGCCATCTGCCTCGGTGCAAAGGCTGTTGGACTTGGCCGCGCCTTTCTCTACGCGCAGAGTGTGAGTACGCCTCTTGTGTGGAAATACATTCGGTTGATAGTTTTTCAGGCTTACGGCGAAGCTGGTGTCGTTCATTTGGTGCGAATCCTGCAACGCGAAATCAAATTCGGTATGGAGTCTCTCGGTGTCCGGTCAATCGACCAACTTTCCCCCGAAATGGTAAGTGCTTTAGACTAGCCTACGAGATTTTACATTAAGGTTGTCAATTGAGGTTGAGCGCGTGGATTGGCAACCTGCCATACCCGCCAAGCTATGAGAGTCGAAGGGTGCACGTAATGGTCATATATATTCTGTTGTTTGTCTGCCAACCCAACCATGCTCTGCCCTACGAATCTTTGTCTGGATCTTGTCGCGAGCTCGCGACGCTCCGCGCTTAAATGACACACGTGATCGCGCCTCTTCTCCAACAAATATTGTTGGGCCTCGTGCTGTCGCAAGTTGAACTCTTGACCCATCATTCGCCACGACACCCACGTCTGTACCATTACCTTTCGTTCGGATTTTCCCCCCAGTATACACTCGCACTATCAAGGGTATTTCGGAAATCGCATGGGATTCTGTCGCAGATGTGGTGACATTGTCACTGGAACGCGTTGCAAATGTGGTGGCACCGCAGTCGGTTTGTCTGTCACTGATTAGTGTTCCGATATCGTAGCTGAGGTAGTCTAGCACCTGTCTTACAGTGGACATCCTCCAAATGTCAGACAGTTGACAAGTGGTCGCAGACTTACATTTCGAAAGACAAGTCCCCGACACGCTCACCCATTCAGATCGACGGCACATCTTCTGCATCGCAGCCCAACGCTGCACCGACTGGACCAAGAGCCGAACCGGATCAGTGCATTCCACACCCTTCTATCGGCCGCTTCCCCCGCCCAAGTTCATCCCGTCTTTCCCCTTCCATCTCCAGTCGCATCAACTCGCACATCAGCTCCGCCACTCGCCCTCTGTCTCCACCGAAGCGACCTTTCGACATTGACGAGCGCAGTCCACCTTCTTCGCCGACTACCCTTGCAGCAGAAGCTGGTATCCTGCAAGCACCAAACGCGCCAGAACTTTCTAAAGCATACGGTTCGGTCCTGCAGCCCAAGGAATCTCTTGCAACATACTCTTGTGCAATCTGCATGACCGAGTTTCAACCAGACGCGACAATCTTTCCAGATCCTTCTGCATCCGAATTATCTGATCGGTTTTTATGTCGGCCATGTTTTATCATCAATGGCGGATCGAAGGGCGACTGTCCGGCCTGCCGTCGGCCTGTCCTCATTTTGAAGAGTGAAGGAGGCTTCGTTGCAACCTCAGGTTGTGTTTGGCACAAGAAATGCTTCAGATGTGAAGGGTGTCACAAGAACATCGGCGATACCCCTATGGTTGATTTGTTAGGGCAACCCTCCTGCGCTGATTGCTTTGACAGCTGTTTGAGGCGAAACAGCACGCCAAGGAAGTCTCACCCACTGCCCAGCTTAGAGAAAGCTGACAATCGAATTCCGGTTACTCTTTTCAAGGATTCAAAGAGCCGGGAGGGTAGTCCCGCAATCGATGAACTCGAACAGAGGCTTAGTATTATGAAGAGTAGGGAGGGTAGCCCTGTTCTTGAAGAACTCACGCAGCGCCTGAATGCGGTCCTTAATCGTCTCCCGCGTGATTCCTCCCCGTCGTTACCTTCCTCGCATTTGAATAAGGATGACCGGGAGAGTAGCCCCCTTGCACACCGCATCCTGGAAAGGAAGAAGTCGGCTACCCTCATCACGTCTTGTCATGGGATCGATCCCGTTGATAGTTTGACTGATGCAGGCTCTATCGGCGGAACGAGGACGACTACCCCCTGTAAGGCAATCCATACAGACATTCCACACCACGATCATACCCCCTCGTCAACGAGGCCATCCTCTGACGCGATAGAAGAGATGAAAAGTCGGTTCATGAATCAAGGCACTTCGTCACCTGTGTCGTTCACAGATACAACTTCTTCCCCTGATCTGTTGTCGAACTCCACCATCATGAATTCACCGGCGTCTACCCCATCGCGGATTCCTCGTATGTCCAGAATCAGTGGCTCCCCTGGACTACGACACGCTGTGAGCACCTCGAGCTTGCGGTCACCGCGGATATCATGGACGCCTTCTAGTCCGGATCTGATCCCAGACATCTCAGACACTCTAACACAGTCGTCAAGACCTTCTATTCCCTCAGCTTTCAGCCCTCAGGTGCATCCCCGTGACGATTTTGGCAGCAACCTTAGGGAGCACGCACCAACTAAGGCTGTGGCTCTGGAACGTCCTGCCTCAGGCATAGTAACCCCAAAGCCTAGGGATTCTCTCAGCAAGTCTTCGATACCGACTGCCACACTCTCCTCTGGTTCTCTCTGCGCCAAATGTGGTGGGTCATTGTTTGCCACCGGAGGAAGTGGTCGCTTTGTCACGGTTCCCGAACTTAGCGCTAGTGGACCTCCGAAGACCTATCACACAGAATGCTTCCGATGCGTTTTGTGTGATGGACCTTTTAGAGAAACGGCCAATGGACAAGCAGTTTTTGTGCGAGGAGAAGGGGGTGCTTGTCACATAGAGGTCAGTTGCGTAATGTTAGACTTGAGATCCATGGGTCCTCATTCCAAAATGACGTGATTAGTGTGCGCCAGCGGTGAAGACAGAGACCAATTGCACAATTGCCCCGAACATCATCAAGTCTGCATCCATGGATCCAACTCTCAGTCCGCCTCTTGTACCACTTACCAACACTATTCAAACTGCACCGAAGCTCGGTGCAGGGACAAGCCATACTCAACCACTCAAAGGTTCGCCCCATCACGGTAATAGTCTATATTCATCTTCTCGATACGAACGGCCACCTTCGTCGACGCCGTCACTTTCGTCATCATATTCTCGATTCGGTAGTTCGGCTGCTTGCCCTGGATGTCAGAAAGCAGTCTCTCCGATGGAGATGGGTGTCGTCCCTGGTCCCCAAGGGTCGAGGTGGCATGCCGCTTGTTTGGTCTGTGGGGGGAAGGGCACAGGGAAAGGCAGGCGGGATAAATCACAGCCAGGATGTGGTAAGAGGTTGGATTCTGCTGCGAAGCGAGATACGCAAGGCGGCGTATGGTGCAGAGAATGTCTCGTGAGTATTGAACATTTCCGTCCACCCGTATTGGAAATTCACGCCAATTTGGTCAAGCTCCTACTTCCATTGCATATGAGGAACCCCCAAGTAGAATCACCACTCAAACCACTCATACCATCGTATACAGGCCGCAGTGCAGGGAGCGGGCCTTTTATTGCACCTCAGTTGACAGGTACCACCACCATTGCGCGCCAGTTCACCGGACGCAGTGGGGGAGACTCAGGTATCTTGCGGCAACTCACAGGAGGGGGACTGAGTCCAACAAGACAGCTCGCGGGAAGTCCGACGAAACAATTGGGACTCGCCACACCTCGTCCTAGACCGAAGAGTGTGATTGGGATGAGAAGCAGCAAATCGATTGATGAGGGCAGGGGAATGTACTTGGTGCGACAAATGACGGGAGGCGGTGGCTCGTTTGCTGTGTGAAATTGGAACGCTATTTTGGCAGGACATATTTGTTGTCTCCTGGTTGCCATGTATCCACACGGTCTTCTTGTCTAACTCGTGGGCAATGTCGAGATCTGGTTTGAGATCATGTCTTCTATTGATCACGATCGCAACCGTGAGTGTTGAATTTTCCGACATTCCCTGCACGACAACGGTACTGTGCTTTCTACCGTCCTGAACCACTCCTCTCAGGTTGCGCTCACTGCTCGCTGGTGGTTATCAGACGCCAGCTGCTGATTTCGCAGCGGCTATCGACTTTGCTAGTTGATTTGCCTCTCTCGACCTCGCTGGTCATCGATTGTACTGGAGGTTGTCGTTTTAATTCCCTGAGGGAATAGTTCCTCTCCTTTCTACCACTCTCATTGATGGCAGCCAATCCTTTAATTGCTTGCGATCCCGCAACTAGTTGGTATGACTTCACCTACTCTCTCTCGTGGAGTGACAAATGCGAGGTGAACACATTACTGCGCCGCGGAAACCAGGACTGACAGCAATAGGTTGCGGAAGTGCTCTCAGACATCCCTTTCATATCTGTGGGGATCCTAGTGTTCGGTGTATCAGCATTGTTTCTTGTTATGAAAAGGGTATCCCTGTGAGCGCTGTGGTATTATGTCTCGTCTTATGCTTACTCCTTCCTCTCCTCCCCCGTAGATCAGCAGTCTGGCTTTTTTGTTCCGTCTTACTCGCCTTCGTCGCCGCGGTCCTCGACTTGGGCCAAACCCTTGCCGATGGGATAGCTATGAATGCAACCTTCAAAGCCAGCGAACCCGTTATCAGGACGAGGGAGGTGTTGTTTGCGTTGTCCATCAGCTTTCGTTTTCTGTTTTATTGGTCATACGTCGCCGAGCCTCCGACAAAGGATCTATCTGCAGCATCCACCCAAAGGTTCCAGAGAGTCAAATTTCTTACCCTTGAATGCACCCACGAACCTCACAGTGGAAGTTGGAGGCGTTGGGGGTTACCGGGAAAATGGCTTGGCGCTGGCTTGTTAATAGCCATCATAACCATCACGGGCCTGCAAATTGTCTGGCGTGTGGTCCCCCAGTCCCATCAATATAGCAATGTCTATGGCACAGACGCTGCACTGGAGTTAATTGTGTCTTTCTTTCTTCTCCTGAAGCTGTTGTTGAACACTGTCACTCTCAACTCCCCCGATAGTATGTTAGTGCACACATTCAGGGAATGTCTCGCACCAATTTCCGGACTCCTTGTTAACATCGCCATTGGGGTAGGGGGTCTTCTTTGCTGTGAGGGATCGTAGCTTTTCTCCTTCAGGGGATCTTACCTCTTCCGCAGTCGCTTTCACTGAATCAACGGTCGGTCGCCTACTTCAAGCCTTTGAAGTCTATATTATTGTTGTGTTTGTCGTGGTCACCGCCTTCCTCAGGCATCGCCACACCCTCCTTTCCACTACCTCATCACAAGGTAGAAAACGCAAAGATGTTGTGTTCACACTCCCCGAACCCGCTCGCGGATCCACGTTCAGAATTACCCCGCCAATTATCGAGACGCCACGTATATCCACGATCCTTGGCACCGCCCAAAATAAGGACTCAAGTCGGGAGATACTCCGCCGTTCAGCGCGTCGCTCGCTGAACCACGTATCATCGTGGGTATCCTCTAGGGTCTCAAGAAACCGTACGCGTCACGAGGATGAAGAGGTTAGGCTCTGGAATGCCGAGAAAGTAAAAGTGGACCCTCCGTACGTTGGAAGTACAGACACGGAACTGCGAACCAGTATCGTGTCGTTGACGCAAGAACCCAAAGAATACGCAGAACCTTTCCGCGATGCATCTCCCAATCACATGTCGATCATTTCTGCCTTAGATGCTCAGTCTGAAATTGTACGGTCTATGGAAGGTTCCATTCATAGTGGTCGAATCCTACACCCTTCTCGAGCGGACGGTTTGCAACATACGGTTCCATTTCAAGTTCGAATGAGCTCGGCCCCTGTTTCGTCTGTTCCTTCGCCGATCTTCTCTGGGGTGAAGCACGCAGGGAGTATGGCAGCAACCCCGGAAGCTTCTCCCGTTTACGGTCTTGACGGTATTCAATCGCTCACAGGGGCTTCCGATTCACGAACGTCGATAGACGAGCTTCTAAGACAGCAGAGCCAGCTAGACCAGAGCATAGAGGCACTCAAGTTGTTCTCCGCGAGGACGTCCGCCAATTCGTTGCATTCTAATTCTGCCACAAGTCCCAGAAGCGTGGAACTGAGTCGTTCACCATCCACTGGTCAAAGAACTGTTTCTTCTGACGTCTCTTTGAGTAACTTCCCCGTTCCTCCTTGGTTGACAACCCCGGTTCCATCGCTCCCTTCATCCCGCCCGTCGTCCATCAAGCGTATTAGAGGGGATAGGCGTCTTCGTCTTGCTGCAGCTCAGCCATCTCCCGTTCAAGACGCATATACTTCAGTCCCCCCTACGACTTCTCTCGTTGACATCCCAAGCTCCCCGCGTTTTAATAGCATTCCTCACTCTCCCTTAGGGGAAGAGAATGAATCTCTTTCTACAGAAGCCGGAAATTTTTCTCGTTCTGATTCAGGGGGAACACAATACAATGTAACTTCGTTTATTGGCGGTGAGCTGTTCGACGGTTCTAGTGATAGCATTTCTGACGTTTTGGAAGGTCTAGCTACTCCTGGTGAACCTAGACAAGGAAGCCAAGAGAAGCCTTGGTGGCCCACGGAGAATGAGTCCAGTGTCGAGGTCATCCAAACTAGTTCAGGTATGAAGAAGCTTCCTCCACGCATACTACCTGTGCCACGGCGACTCGAGGGACTGCCGGCCTCGCCCGCTGTGGCAAAGCTTTCGCCTCTCGCTCGTGCTTCAAGATTGTTCCAAGGAGATATCGTAGATGAGCCCGCGAATGTCACGCAATATCGGACCAAAGACCAGACATCCCGCGCTCTGCCGGTCGCACTTTCCCCACAGCCCCCTGGGACAGGCCATGCAGAGACAGGCGTGGCAATACCACCAACCAAACCTCGACTCGTACGAGAGACAGACTCGCCTATAACCGTATCGGCAGAAGGACCTGTTCGAGTTCAGAGGATGTTCGTACGACCTAGACCTCCACCACTCGCTATACAGTCATGTACAGAGCAGAACTCTCGCATAACGCGGGTGCAGGTACTGGCGGAGGACTAGGCTGACTTGTTTTTCTGTACACTCTACTATTCCATCGCAGTGCGGCTTGTTATTCAATTTGGTACTAAGTACTGCTCATTAATGTTTGTGTTCGGAACACTGGTGCATTTTGGAGAGCAATCACGTGCTTTCCTTCATCGTGAACTCGGGCGCTGTATTCGATCGAAATGGCTGCGGGCGTTCAGCAGCATGTTGCAACTCGTACTCTCTTCCTTGCACTCCCACCATGTCCGCGTTTCCTGACTACTATATCATCCTTGGCATACAGAAATCAGCCTCTTCAGAAGAGATCAAGCAGGCCTACAGGAAAGAGTCATTGAGGTGCTCAACGCCGGCTTCTCGACGTGCCCTTTGCTCACCCTAGCCTCATAGGACGCATCCCGACAGGTTGACGAACGCAACCGACGCTGAGAAGAAAGTGGCCACAGAGAAATTCCAGGTAGCCCCTTGTTCTCCTCGAATAATATCAGAGTCGACTCAACTCAACCTCCATTATTATTATAATAGACTGTTGCAGATGCATACTATGTCCTCTCTGACCCTATTCGAAGGAGGGAATATGACACACTCTATTCCTCAAAATCTCAGACGGACAAGAGCGCTGACCCGAAGGCCTCATCCAACTTCTTCCACCAGTTTGCCAGTATGTTTGGCAGTGCTGCCACAGACAATGCATTCAAGAGCAAAGCGCACGAGCAGAGGCCTGATGCTGAGAACGTCTTCGCCGACGTTTTTGACGAGGTACGAGTTCAGTCTGAAGAGTATTCCTCGTGGTCATTGGCTGAATCTCTGGTCAAGCTCCTCCGCCCCGAAGTGGAACGGCACACACCGTGGTGGTCTTACCTCGGCGCTGCATGTGGCGGAGGTGAGCCAATTACATCTAAGATATGATTTGCCCCTTCACTTTATTCACAGGTCTAGGTCTCATCGTGGCCAATGTACCAGGTCTTGTACTTGGTGCTTTTGCCGGCAACCGAATAGGAGCGATACGAGATGCCAAAGGTAAAAGTGTTGCCGCAGTATTCGCAGACCTTGGAGCGACCCAGAAAGCAGAGGTATGTCTCAATATTTAACCATCACCCGAGACGGGATAGAACATTTGCCCAGATTCTCCGCGCACTGGCCATGAAGGTGTTGGGTTCCGCATTGTAGCTAGGATGATGATTGTCGGATTGCTTTTTCGCGCTTAGTGTAGGATATCTGAATGGTACATATGGTCTCCAATATTACATGTTGCTTCAAGCTGTACCCCAAGTTCGTGTCACAATTTCACACATCTCGGAAGAAAGAAGGTCAATTACTGTCCTTTGGTACAACACAACCTTGCAGCATGCCACCAGCGCGTGTTGTTACTGCCATCCAGGACCAGACTTATCCTCGCCGTAGTTCAGGTTAGCCAATGATCCTCAGGGCCACTGACTTGAAAACGACTGGACTTATCCGTAGAACGGAAGACCACAAGCCGCGCTGCGAGCGTGCCCGTGGGTCGACAAGAAAACTCGAGGCTAGGTAAATCATAACGTCCCACTCATGGTACTTGTCGCATTGATGGTCGTCGCACATCGCAGAGACTTTACGGTTACGGTCGAAGAAACAAAGTGAGCACCCATATTCATGTGGTCCGTCCAGAGGTCTTTCAAGTTGATGATCTATAGAAGTCTCACTCTTGGATGTCGAGGATATACCGCCATCAAGCTCGCAAAGTGTCGTGATTGGTGAGGACGGACGTCATAACGTTGGTTACTAGTCTCACACGACTCGTAGCTCGCGGACGCAAGCGTGACTTGTCATCTTGTGCTACAACCCAAGCAGATTGCATGGCTAGCACCTTAGCCTCGGTGGCAGAGCGAATTGCTGACGCCAGTGAACAGCGTCCTCGGAAGAGACACAAAAGATCGTCGTCTACTCCTGCTGCATCCAAGTCATCTCAACTATCCACACAGCTACAATCACGTAGATGTTCTCGATCGAGGGTTGGTTCGCCGACAACAGATGTGGAGAATATCCCGCGATCACGAGTTTCCGCTCGACTTTTGCGCAAGATCCATCCTTTAATCGACGGTCGTAGCTCAGATATTTATACGCATTTAGCAGATCCGGATGGCAAGGGAAACCTACTGAGCGAACCACCTGCTGACTCTGTCGTGTTGTCCGCTCCAAACGGGATGGTTGGTTCACAATCAGTTAAGAGGTCCAGGGGACGCCGAAGAAACACCGTCGACCTTACAGACGAGAATACGAAAAGGGATTTGATGGAGGAATGGGCTCGAATGCGTCAATCCCAAGGTGCTCTTTCGGTCTCGGGAATAAATGGAAACGCCTGCTTCAGCCAGATGCTTTTGCATGACGACCGGAAAGGCGACGAGTCTATTTCACCTATGCAGTTCGAAGCGATAACCCCGAGAAACTCCCCCAACCCTGACCTCGTGAAGAGCCAGACGACGACCATCAACATTTCACAATCACAAGAAACAATACTCGACGTTTCCCCCAGGGGTCGCTCTTCGACTCGAATGGATTTTGAGAATGCCTTGCCCGTGGGTACGGATACCTCAGGGAAAAAACTAGATCTCAAGGACTCAGTACTGCCTTCTGATGGCGGAACTGAGCAGCCCATTGTTCCCAGCATAGGCATCGAAACCACATCAATTCTCCAGTCCTCTCCCGGTTTCGAGTTGCAATATCCTGAATCCACTCCGCCATCACTCTCCGCCTCGCCTTTGCGAGAGAATTCTGCCCGCACCAAACATGCGAAATTGACAACGTTTCCCGTAAATGAGCAGGCGGAGGCTGAGAGCCCCAACAATCCGCCAAAGGAAAGTCATTCAGTGACCTTTCCCCACATGTACCCCTCTGGCACCGGCAGTATTCACCTCGATTCAGACGAAGAGTTCTATATGCTCGACATCCCGGAAATCTTCACCTTACCTTGGGAACCCGTGTCATCCCACCTCTATGTGCCACCCGGTCTCGGGAAGCTCATTTCTGGTAAGTGGGCGTTCTCGGTATCTCGGGATTGATTTCATCTGTTCATAACAAGGGATGAGAGAACAATTGACGATGGAGGCACGGGCTCGTCGAAGGGCAGAAGAACTGTATCAGGCAGAGTTGAGCCGGCGCATATCTGCAGAGAAAATCATAGAAGAATTGCGGACAAAGTTGGAGGAAAAACAGAAAGACTTATCTGGAAAACCAACTTGCTGAGCGTCAAGAAGACGGCTCAGTGGTGACATGCTTGCCCTGCTCCGTGGCAACCCAATCAAGTGACTCGCGCTGCCTTGCACACCAAAAACTGACCGGCGGGAACGTGCCCGTTCCCTACCATTCTATCGGATTCACGGACAAGATCAAACCAACTCCCAAGGTCCAAGTTCTCCTATCCACATTACAACATATACACAAGATATAATACATACATGAGGATCTTCAGAGGACATATCGAAATAGAAAATAAAGCATTCTACACGGTAATTTGTTTGCTTTGCAACCCCAAGAATGAAATTTCAAAAGGAACCAAAATTTCATGGTGGTATAGACAAAATGGTTTCTGGCTGGGTACAACATGATGCTTGATATTAACGCAGGATGGCAAGACACAGATGTTCTTGGGTCCGTGGACAAGCGCCCGATCGACAATTAAAAATAAACAAGAAAGTTGCTGACGATGAAACTTCGTTGTGGGTGGACCAGTATGCTGGGCAAAATGCAGTTGAAGAACCGGCGAGTAAAAGAGTATTCAGTGCCACAGCTCTCCGACCTGTGATTCGTCTGCTGATGAAACATTCAATGCTCTGACTGCCTCATAGTCTCCGAGGCCGCCAGCTCCATTCGCCATTGCCAATGCAATGGCTGCTATTGCCTTCTCCGCGCCAGAAGCGGAAGGTAAAATAGCACCAGCTGATAGATGACTAGGTGATTGAGGTGGTGAGACCATGGGTGAGGATGAGGGATAGTTGGCATTATCTCTGTACGAAATTGATAGAAACTCATCCGCCGATGAAGCGAGAGAGTCAAAGGAAGAATGAGACAAGGCTGGTTTGAATGCATTGGTATGGAGAAGATTTGTAAAGTCAAAAGATGTGCTGAATGATGTGGACAGTTCCGTTGGCTGATTGGTGGTGTTTGGGTGAACACGCGATGCATGGTGAGTGAAAGGGAAGGGATGGAAGATGCTAGAAATGGGGGAGACTCGACCGGATGAGTTGGTCTCGCCGTGTAACTGGAAGTCGCTGTCGTCCATTGCTCCCAGGCTGGACGAACGCTTTTGTCTTGGATGAAACGGCTCCGCACTGAGAGCGCTCGAAAGGATCAAGACGTCATCATCATCGTCTGATACAGTGCTTTTTGTGGTGGCCCTGGTCGTGGGTACGCTGGGGGAATAGCGTTTTCTGCGACGCCTCTCGGCGCCTCTTGTCCGAGAATTTTGGGCGGATTTGGAGCGTGAATCTTCGAATTCACGCATGCGCTTGACAAACCCCTCGCCGTTCTCTTGGACGCTTCGCTGAAGCTCCGAGAAGGCTGCTGATCTAAGACGAGCAAGGTCCGATTGGGAAGATTCACATGTATCACCGTGGAGAAGAGACGCGGCCGAAGAGGGGCTACGGAGATTGCGCGTGGATCGACCGCCGCTGCAGAGGGGGTGACTGGGAAAAAGGAGGAAGTCTGCCGAAGACGCAGGGAAGAAGGGCGTGTGTGGGGAAGATGAACCGGAGCTCGCAGTAAGACTGTCTGTGGAGGCAGGCGTGGAACTCCGGGTTGCTTGGGCAGGCTGGAGAGGGGCGGCGAGGTGAGATGAACAATGAGAGACGGAGGGGCAAGGGGCACATACAGAAATGTCTCGGCGGGGCCTTTTTCCGGTCCTCCAGATGTCAAGGGGACATCGTTGCGAGTCAGGGAGCGTGGGGGTGTCGCGGTGGGACGAGTGGGCTCGCTTGTGAGCGGATCGCCAGGAAGACGCGGGCGCAGGGGACGGCGACGGCGAGGACGCTGAGTGGGATCGGCGGCGACAGCTGAGCGCGAACGACGACGACATCGACATCGACAGCTCGATGGCGACGTCGACAAGTGATCTTGTTCGGGAGCCAGACCTTATGCGATGTGACACTGGAATGTAACGTCACATCACCTTACGTACAGCAAGCGAGAGCACCTATCCAGTCTACAAAACACCAGCTCGTATTCCCTCCTCGTCTCCGCATTATCCAATCCATTCACCTTTTGTTCCCCGTCCATCTATTCACAGTCAGCCATGTAAACAAGTTCATAGACTTGCGCAGACATACCTCCCGCAGCACCCTCTTTGCTGTCGACGAGAGTCTGCGTCTCAGCAATGCGTCGTATCCGTCACAGATCGAATCTTCTCCGCCACCCAAGGACCGCAAGACGCTGCCAAGTGCCGATATCCTGGTGTTCCCCCAGTTGTGTACTCCTAGCAAACGTTCGGCAACGCTCCTTTCCCTATGAATCAGGGCTTACCGGTTGCTTCGTCCCTGTGCTCCAACAAGTGCGCCAATGCATCGCATATTGTAGGCAAGACGACCAGTGCCAAGGGCTCATCCTCGCGGGGATAGTGCCGTGAACATATCAGTAGAACTATATCCAGCAAGTGTTCCAAGCCTTCTAGGTAGGTCAGCGGCTCCACTGTGACAAGTGCAGAAGTGATGTACAGCGAAAAGGCAGCTAAGCACCTGGATTCAGATCGACATCGCACTCGATCTATCAGCATGCGCACTTACACGCTAGGAAGAGGTTCACGCCTCCGCTACACATCCCGAGACGCCATATAACCTCGTCGTCGACAGCCACGTTGGCTTTGCTAAATGGCAAATCCATTTCGGATAAATTTGCGGTTGCGAGACATATGAGGTAGGTTTCGCAAAGGAACCCCCGGTCATTCAGAGGCATTTCAAGGACTCGTTCCCCAATCGCCTCTATAAAGCCGACGAATGCATCCAGGTCTAATGGTTGAACTCCTTTGGACATCATAACGATAAGGAATTGCATCAGTTGTGTCGCACAAATTTCCCTAGACTCTGGGAGATCATCCCGGGACAATGCCCTATGCCAAGTCAATCGCAATATTGCGGGATGGTCATTTCTCACTGAGTGCTTACGTCTTTGTTTGTATTAAACCTGGAATCGTTCAGCGCCTTATCAATGAGAGAAGATAGAACCTTACTTTGACCAAGCGCTTCAAGAAAGCTAATTTTATTATCCTCAGAAGCTGCCTTCCAAGCTTCGCGGGTGCATTGCCCCTTCGTAAGTACCAAGCATTCGATGACTAGTTCATTCACTGCTGGCGCCTCTATCACGTGTCGGGAAACCGAAATCGGACACTCACAAGCAAAATGTTGTTCATTCTGGGATAAGTAGCCAAAGAGGATAATCAATGCTTTGCAGCATTCCGTCGAACGTTGAATTCCACATGAGTTACGGTTCATCCACTGAGAGATCAATCGACAACTTCCGTGGAGTACGCTCATCATGCCTATTGAGAGTTGCTTAGAATGCCCGCCAGCGGAGAGTACCGATATGAACCGAAACACGAGATCCTAGATAATGTCAGCGGCATGCTGCAGTGTATAACATACCGTCTCACAATCATCACATTGATCACTGCTGCCTGGTCACTCGACCTGCTATTAGTAGACATCAGATTTGAGATTTCCAACATCGCCCCCGAACCTGCGCTATGATGTTGAATGTACGCCGTGGTCTGAAGCCCTAAGACGTGGTCGCTTCCAAAAAGAGAAAGAACGTACAAGGCACATAATCGTGTCCGCATGCAAGCTGCGATATTCCAGCCAAATACTCCATGACCACTGTGGAACAATCCCCCATCGCATGATGACGCTTGTGGGAATGTCGAGATGATCCAAAGGATTTAAAATGTTCGTTTGGGTGGTATACCCTCCCTCATTCAAAACAAATCGCAGAAGCTGCATAACGGCGGCCATCGTTTGGGGGCGGAAGGCAGTCGCACGCTCCGGGTTAACGGTTGGATCTTGTGCAATGTCAGCGGCCTGGGACGACGGACATCTAGACACCAATTGTTGAGCAAAGATCGCGAACTTTGCTCACCGCAAACAGGGAGATTGCCATTGCGCTGGTGAGACGCTCCTGTTGTAAGAGGTACCGCAGGCCGGGTCCTAATACTGAACGCAGCTCGTCCACCCGAGCCGCACTTTGTCTTACAAATTCCGCAAACGTGGAAAGCAACTGGTGTATGCTGTGAAAAGGGCCGTGATCTGATAGTGCTCTGAGTGTGATTTGTGGGTGACTGACGTATTGTCCACACCCACTTGTCCCGAAAGCGCGGGACAGAGAATATACCTTCCCAGCATCAACCTGATGGACAACCGTTTTGCGGCAGCTGACACGCGCTCTGACAGAAGCATAGATGGAAGCATATCCCAGTTATCTACGTCGTGTGAGATGAATCCATGTTTCGGTAAAACATGACCTACCCGGTAGCTGTATCGCGGCACGAAGGTTATCTTCCTCTCTCTGGGCCTTCAAGGACTCGGGAAGTGACTGGTCGGGGTGGTCCCCATCAAGGCCCGACGCCACAAATGCAACAACATCACCGAGCTTAGCCAAAACGACGTCCACCAAGCATACAATCGCTAGGGGTGCAGAGCTCAGTTTGAAATCCCTCGTTGCGATGACACGAAAGAGTCGGCGGTACTGAAAGAGAAGATGCAAGAATGAGGGTCTCACTGGACTCATCAAGGGGAATGAGCGAGTGCAGGGGATGAAGAGAATCGCGTGACGCACGTATGCTGGCAATGTCTGGGATAAAACCACATAAACTGTCAGTGGCTGGTCCCTGCTGGAGCACTGTATCGAACAAGGCAAGTATCGTGCTAGCACAAATTTGAATGAGGCCATGAAGCGCGGTATCCTAAATACACGTGGATTCATAAATGTACCATGTGGGATCACAATGGCATACCTTGCGGACAAGTCGAAAGTCAAGTGTCGCAAGGGTATCCACAGCCCGGCCGACTGTGCATTGGCCCAATGGATCCTGGCCGGGCCGCGTCGCAGACAAGTGAGCGAATGCTGTTAAGCTGGAGACGGTGTCAGTAGCGAGCTCTGGCTCGGGATCTGAGTCGGTCTCGCTGGTGGACATGGCGAAGTTGTGGCGCGTAGGTAGTAGTACTGATCAAAGTCACCTGTTGTCAGTGACTCGAAATGAAAGTCGTTCCTATCATAGTAGTACTACCCAGTTCATCCTTAACGGGATCACTAGCAAGTAGTAAGTACTGGAGATCACAGTCCCTTTATCGATTTCAGATATGAAGTAATCTCCGTTTTACATTCAAGAAGGCCCTCGTTTCGCGAGAATATAGACTCGAACGCTTGGTTGGAATCTTCGGTCTGTGTAAGGCGTTAGACAGAACAAGGTTACCCAACAAGGATAGTGCAAGCACCTCTCCATCGCAAAATTGGACAGGCTGCCATGGCTCGTCTTCCTCGGTCCTTATAGCGAGCAACATTTCTCGCCGAGCGGCTGACATTCCCCCCTGAAAGCTTTTGTCGTCTCCTGATTTGCGAGCTGAAACTTGCACCTCTTTAGCCTCCGCCGTCTTCTTCCCTTTCTTCGGGGCAGTGACGACTGGGGCGACCTCATCTGGATCTGGGGGCGGGCCATCATCGCTTTCAGAGTCGGACCCCCCTCCCCTCGAATGCCTCGCCTTTCGAGACATGATGTCAAGATAAGTCAAGGTCGGTCGAAACTGGTGCATTTCATTGATGGGCACAAGATGTAATCGGCCTGTGGATTCTCGATCAGCAAGGGTCACACCATCCGGACACCCCTTGGACTTCTCACCGTCTCGCATGACCCCGAGCATGTAGGCACCACATTGGAGAATGGGGTCACTCCGCAATCGGCTGTCTGTCAACCTGGGTTCTTCCCCTTCCTTCTGCCTCAGTTGGTCTTCCTGATTCTTTTCGCGGTCGTCCTCGCGCTGTACAGTCCCAAGATCCTTGCTTTTCTCGTGATTCCACACTTCGGGGCGCGCATCAACTGGCACATGGATCTCGATCCGGCGAGACACGGGTTTGACGCGGGCGCGGATCCGTTTTCCGCTGACGGTTGCTGACGGAGGCACTTGAAGAGGACGGTTTAAAAGGGGGAATTGATAAATGTGCACGTTCGGACACAGCCTGTCCGAGTAGTGGACGGGGAGGACGCTCACGAGCTCATCGTTTTCGAGTTCCATTACCGAGATACCGTGGGAAAACAGCCATCAGACTCGGCAAAAAAGAATGAGTAGCAAAATGATTATGTTACATGAGTTGACATATCACAAGAGCATCCTTCGTCTGGGGGTTCAGATAGAGGTGGGGCACTAAATGAGTCCTTATGGTACCATTCCTCTGGGGATTTCTGGGAGCGCGAAGGCCCAT